>BSBM01000585.1:2950000-2955000 GCA_027924585.1 Larix kaempferi | reverse complement strand
CCGAAGTTGAACCAGTGATATGTGGCACACCATACAAGTTCGCTCTCCTGTTTTATCCCATAAACAGGTCACGTTGTGACACGTGGCATAACTCTCTCTCAGAGAATCCAATTGAGGTCAGACCTATCAGGATTGAAAGATGACAGGCCAGGATACCACAAAAAACGTTTTCAGACCCTGTGGATCGAAAAGTGTGGAGTTACAATAGAAACAAACAGGTACATATTTATGTCAAAACATAATTATTTTTGGAGTACCTTCATTCATGGCTTCCGGAATTTAGGGTTTTAGAGAAAGTTGGAATTTTTGGAATCGGAGTCCATGGCTGAATGCTACTCAGGAAAATCAAAATTTAGAGACCAAGACCAAATTTTTTGGTTGGGTAGCTGACTGGGCTTGATCAAACCCCAGTTCGGTATTTTGATCGGAAAGATGGAAAATTAGGGCTTCAGCAAAAGATCAAATTTTTTAAGTTTTCGACCATGGCTGGAAGCTCCTCAGAAAAATAAGAGTTTAGAACCTTGGATCAAACCTTCTGATTAGGAAGAAGGGTGGGCTCCATCAAACCCTAGTTCAGGATCCTGTCCAGAAGATCCAGAAGTTTCAAAGGAAGTTTTTTGAGGGGTCAAATTTTGGAGATTTCAAAATTGAAGTATGCAAGTTTGATCAGCTCAGCAAGACACATCCTTCCATCCATTCAGAAGTGTGAAAGCCAAATATTGAATTTTTAGCATTTCTATAACAAACCCTAAACAAGATCCAGATCCAGTTTCAGGTGGAGTTGAGGATAAGGCCTTACATAAGAAGACTACAAGAAATCTCGACAGGTATGACTTAAGGAGATACAGGTATGTCTTGAAATCTGATTCTTGATTAAGTTCATAATATGTTTGGCTTCATATTATTTAGGTTAGTACAATGTTAGAATTGTCTTATCACCCTAATAAAAGTATGAATGTGAGTTATAGAAGACATTCATTGATTAGGGTTATATGATTGTACTAATGCATTGTAGTGTTGTATGTGGTTGATGTTGTCTAACAAGATACAGGTACATCACGAAACACAAATCAAGTTCCATGACCATGACAACATGAAGACAAAGAATCCTCCATAATCTTTGATCACATAGAAGTTCTACTTACGAGGTATGTATGACTTTGTTCTATTATGCTTAACCTATGAGATATGCAGGTTCCAGCACAGGATCTCTAAATCATTGAAGAGAACAAAGAAGATATTGATTAGGTATGTTAGACATAACTAAGCAGGTATACTAATCCAGGTATGTTTTCCTATGTCAAGTTAGAATCTTACCTTGTGTTAGGATCCCTTATATAAGTATACTTGGTATGATTGGTTATGCTTATTCATAAAGTTAGTAATCAAGGGTTTATGCATATTATGTCTCTTATCTTGATTGATTATTTAACTAACCAGAAGAGTCCTATGATCAAACAAGAATATGGAGTAAAAGAAGACTTTCGTGAAACCTTGAATACTAATGTTTATTATCTATGATCATGACTATACATATTCAAGATTATTTAGAATTATAATGTTTTGATAATATTGAGGATATACTAATGAATGTATGTTTGTGTATGAGATCATGAGGATGACACTAGTGCACACTTGAGTATGCACAGTGGTACAAAATGAATAGAAGTTCAAAAGACATATAGAAGATCAAGCGGGAGGAAACCGCACAAACATAAAAGATAAGTATTTGAGTTGTTATTTGAAATAGTAAATGATATTGCTTGTAATAGTTGTGTACATATTTGTATTCCTAGAATATATCATGCTGAGTGTAAACATTCATATAGCATTGAACAGTATACTACTAATATGCAGATGATTGGTAAATTGGACAAATATTCCATTGTTTCTTGTCTAGAATGAAACCTCTTTGTTGACATGCTGAGAGTTGTGCACACTCTACATAGTATGTTCTGGTAGAAATGGAAGGCATCTAGATAGCCACTGTATGCATACAGGATATGGAAAAGTGTTGTACCAAAGTATTGGTCAAGATAGTTGCATAACTATGTAAATGATATATGTATGCATAATAGGTTATCATGTCAACATGATTTGATGATTATGAAGCATTACTAATCATGTACTTAATCTTGATTTGTAGGAAAGACCATGAAGAATGATGAACACCGAACAAGTGATGGATGTTCAACAAAAGGATTTACAAATCAAACATAATATAGAAGGCTCATGGCTAGAAGATTCTCTTAGAAAGAGGAAGAGAATCATGATGAGATGTTTGCTCCAAGTGGCTAGATAAGACCATTATCTTAATGATATAATTGAATAATAAGTGCGAATCAAGGATTCAATTGAAAAAAGCTCTGTTCGGGTACCCAGGATCGATAGTCAATTGATGAGCTTAATGATCACCATGAGTGATGTGGATCTCAACCTTTGCTACAAGGTTGAATATGGTTTCTATACACAGATGACATCGATGCAATAAGGAACTCACGATAGAGTTCGAATGATATTGAGGCTCATATCAGTAGACCCATCTGACAAGAGATGGCACAGATAGATATGCAGAAGATCACTCAATGCAGAGTGTGAATGATGTTCAGTCACAAAGGGAGAATTGAAAGTTTCTTGATAAGCTTGGGCTTTACCAAAAGTAAAGCTGATCCGTTACAAATGATGAACCTGTCATACTATTACTGTATGTGGATGATCTATTTTTACAAACAGATCATGAAAAGCAAGAAGAAGATGGCTGCAGAAATGAAAATGAAAGATATCAGATTGATGCATTACTTCCTAGGTCTGGAAGTATGGCAAGGCTTAGAAGGAATATTTCTCATCTCGAGAAAGTATGCTGTGGAAATCCTGAAGAAAAAAAAAAAATAATAAAATAAAAATAAAAATTGATATGTTGGAATGTGAAGCCATGGCCACTCTCATGGGTTCCAACTTGAAGTTGTTAGCTGATGACTCCTCAAAGTTAGTTGATGTGACTCTATACAGACACATTATTGGGTCGTTGATGTATCTGACGAATACCAGGCCAGATATATGCCTTGCTGTGAACACCTTGAGTCAGTATCTAGTGGAAACTAGACGTGTTCACCTGATAGTTGCAAAGCATGTGATGAGGTACCTAAAGGATACGATAGACTTTGATCTATGTTATCTTGGAAATCATGACTTTAGATGGCTACACAGATGTTGATTGGGCATAAAGTGTATCAGACAGGAAGAGCACATCGAGAGGATGTTATTGTCTAGGATCATCCATAATCTCGTGGTTTAGCAGGAAGCAGTCTAGTGTGGCTCTCAGCACAAGCGGAATATATGGTTGCTTGCTCTGCTAGTTGTGAAGTAGTATGGCGTCAGGATTGTTTGACTTAGATATAGACCCAACTGTGATCCTATGTGACAAACAGAGTTGTATCAAGATGACAGAGAATCCAGTGTTCCATGATAAGTCAAAGCACATAGAGATCTGACATTTCTATATACAAGATATGGTGCAGAAAGGAACTATAAAGTTCGAATTTGTAACAAGTTTCCGATGTACTAACCAAACCTCTACCTCAAGTGAATAAGTTACCGATGTACTAACCAAACCTCTACCTCAAGTAAAGTTTGAGTATTTCTGAGACAAGCTTGATAGGACCCTCCTCGAAAGGGGGAGTGATGTAGACACTGATGATGAGATTGCCTGCATCGACAGTGAAGTTGATGATGAGGGTACCTATATTGGTGATGCCAACAGAGAAGTTGGTGGATGGTCCTTAGATAGGGTCTAAGTTGACGAGTGGATTGCATCATCCTTGAACACATGTTCTAAAAGGATTCGTAGACATATGTCTCCGAGAAAGAAGAGGGATTGCATCATCCTTGAACACATGTTCTAAAAGGATCCGTAGACCTATGTATTTGAGAATGAAGTCCTTAGTGGATAGGTGGGGATTGCATCGTCCCCGGACTTTGGTCCCTTGAATTGATCTGTAGACCTATGTCTTTGAGAATGAAGTCCTTAGTGGACAGGTGGGGATTGTATCGTCCCCGGACTTCGGTCCATTGAATTGATCCATAGACCTATGTCTTTGAGAATGAAGTCCTTAGTGGACAAGTGGGGATTGTATCGTCCCCAGACTTCGGTCTCTTAAATGATCCGTAGACGTATGTCTTTGAGAAGTGGTCCTTAGACTTTGTCTAAGTTGACGAGAGGATTGCATCATACCTAGGCATGATGAGGTGTCTTAAATGATCCCTAGATGTATGTCTCTGAGAAGTGGTCCTTAGACTGTGTCTAAGTTGACGAGAGGATTGTATCATCCCTAGGCATGATGAGGTGTTTTAAATAATCCGTAGATGTATGTCTCTGAGAAGTGGTCCTTAGACTCTGTCTAAGTTGACGAGAGGATTGTATCATCCCTAGGCATGATGAGGTGTCTTAAATGAGCCGTAGACAGAGGTCTCCGAGAATTGAATGATAGGACTAGATTGTCCCTGGACCTCGGTTCAAAAAGTACATGATAGGACTAGATCGTCCCTGAACCTCGGTTCAAAAGGTACATGATAGGATTGTATCATCCATGGACCTATGTCCTAAAGAGAGCGAGATTGCTCATCCTATAACATGATCATGTCTATTGCAGGGTATGCTACTATTGTGTATACTTGACTGATGAGGATACTTGTATTCATGAGGATACTTGTATTGATGTATTGATACTTGTATTGATGATATGTATTGATGAGGATACTTGTATTGACGTATTGATACTTGTATTGATGATATGTATTGATTAGGATACTTGTATGTATACTTGTATTGATGAGGATACTTGTATAGATGATGCATATACTTGTATTGGTGTGGATACTGATTGTGTGATGATGATGCTGATGATCGTGTGATGACAATGATGATGATCGTGTGATAACGATGCTGATGATCGTGTGATGACGATGCTGATGATCGTGTGATGAAGATGTTTATGATCGTA
>BSBM01000585.1:2885000-2947500 GCA_027924585.1 Larix kaempferi | reverse complement strand
ATCATCCTCATCATCCTCAACACCATCATCATCATCCTCATCATCATTGTTTCCATCTTCATCATCATCATCATCATTGTTGTCGACGTCATGAAGATGATGATGATGATGATGATGATGAGGATGAGTATGATGATGATGATGAAGATGATGAAGATGAAGATGGTTGTGATGAAGATGATTAGGATGATGATGATGATATGAACACCATAATAAACACAATCAAAACTGCATTTAGGATTACTAAACAAATGCGCACATGTGTTATTAGTGCGTGCGAGATTTTAAACACGCGTGCTCGCATATATTTGCGTACGCGTGCATGCACATTTTTTTCACGTCAACTCACCAACGTGGACGATTGACATTGCCAAAGCAGCGCCGCGTATGCATATTTGAATGTGTGTGCACGCTCTTGTTTTTTTTCCGCCCGCACGCTTCCATTGTGGCCTTTTTGGGCACCATCTTCGTGTGGGTACCCTTGCTAGAATCCTAACATTTGTAGCTTTAATATTTGAGATAAGTTGAGGGTGAAAATGTGAAGACGGGAAACAATAACATGAAAATGGAGTGAAAAAAAAGAGGGCGCGCGGATGAACACGAGAAAAAAATTCAATCTCAAACTCTCGGCAGAGACTTTAAAAAACTCTAGGTCGAGAGTTTGAACCAATCACCGCGCTGTATTTTCAAAAAAAATCTCGGGCGAGAGTTTGAAGTAAACTCTCAATCGAGAGTTTGGAAGGTATTTTTCGGCCGAGAGTTTATGGTCAACAAAACCTACGAAAATATCAGGCATCTTTCTGGAACCTGCAACTTCAGCAAGCCCGAACCCTTGCAAATACCAAGTATTATTTGTTGGACTTGGTAGCAATGGATTCATCTCTAAATCTAGTTTCCAATGATAGAATAATTGTTTCATTTCGATTTGAATTACTATTTATTAATAAAAAATTTCTAAACCTTATCCCTTAAGAATTTTATTACTCTAAAAATCATCCGAAATGAAAATTCAATATCATAACAAATAAAACACCAAAAAATTTGACATTTCACAAAGATCATAATTGGCTCATCCTCTTCAAAAGGGTACTTTTAGTGTTTCCAATAAGAGTCACATTTGAAATAAAATGTGAAGACAAAAACATGTGTCGATAACGCACCATTTTGTAAACATATGTTGTTTCGATAAATAACAAAAAATAGTTCTCAAGTCTTAAAAAACTCAAAATATAGTCATGGATCAAGTGTAGTGTGTGTAGATTATGAGCCTACAATTTTTTTCCCTAAAATGAATAACCATCTATCAAACAATCGTTGTCAACACAGGTCACTCATTATCCATACCTAAAAGTTTCAAGTATATGTCGTTGGTTGACAACAAATTTGTCCCACTATATGTCCATAAAAAAATTAAAACAAATAAGAGTAGAAAGCTAATTCAATTCTCTAAATTCTTTGTGTTTACTTCAAGTTGAAATACCTAAGGGAGATATGGGTTTGAAGAGGTCAAAGTTGAAAAACATAAAGTTTAGCAGTTTTGTTTGTCAAAAACAAGCCAAAATTGTCTCCCAACTTCATGTTTTCACCCTTGATTCCATAGTTCCCTATATGCTCCTTGAAAACCCACAGCTTCAGCATTTATCCAACCTTTCCCTCTAAATTAATAATTTCCATGATCTGGAATATTATTTAAAGAGACAAACCCAGCTTCACTATGAACGACTAACATGTGATCTGGAAGTTTAAAGGAAAGATTACACTCAACACAAGGATCTGCACCTAACATGACAGAGAGACCATTTCCCACTTTCCAAGTTAAACCAGCTTCTATCAAGTCAAAATATTGAATAAATGCTTTCTATCACCTATATTGTCTCCTTTTTCTATCACCATTGATCCTTTAGTGATTTTCCACCATGTTTCTCCAAATGTAGATAGATAGTCGCCATCTCCCAACTACCCTATGGAGATCATATTTCTTTACATAGCAGGAATATGCCTTACATCTTTCAACAACCACTCAGTTCCATTCTTAAATTTTACCCATACCTTACCCATTCCAACAATTTTACATGGTTCATCATCACCCAATAAGACATGTCCAAAATTGCCTAGAACATAATCATGAAAATATTTCCTATGGGGTGTAGCATGACATGAAGCCCCTGAATCTACTATCCAATAATCACTAGTATTATATAATGTAAGAATCAAAGCATCTTGTAACACATCACCTGCTACATTTGCTTCCTGAGTAGTTTCCTAATGTCCATCTCCTTTCTTCTTTAGAGATCTGCAGTCTTTCTTCAGATGTCCTTTCTTTCCACAGTTCCAACACTCTATCTTTCCTAGTCTGGACTTGAATTTGCCTATTTTAGACATTCCATGATTGCCTTGGCTCTTTCCTTTCTCCCTTTGTCTTCCCCTGCTCTCCATGGTCAACGCATTACCGGATGTCTTACCTGTGCTTTTTCTTCACATTTCCTCGCTAAGAATAACACCAATAACATCATCAGATTTCAAGGTGTTTGAACCAGAGACAGAGTTACTTATAGCCAAGACCAAGCTATTCCAGCTTTCTGGAAATGAACACAAGATTAGAAGAGCCCTAACCTCATCATCAAAGTTCAGACTTACATAACTGAGTTAATTTGTAACCGTATTAAATTCATTTAAAGTATCAGCAACAGATCCACCTTCAGACATATTCATATTAAATAAATGCTTCATTAGAAATACCTTGTTGGAGGCCGAGGGTTTTTCATACAGCTTACCCAATGCACTTATCAAACCCTCCGTTGTCTTTTCTTTTGAGATATTGAAATCCACTGATGAAGCCAGGGACAACCATATTGTTCCTAGTGCCTTTCTGTCAAGAACCTCCCATTCTTCGTCCTTCATAGTCACTGGTTGCTTCTCTCTCCCTCCCAACGGTAGGAATAGATCCTTCTGGTATAGATAGTCCTCCATTTTCAACTTCCATAACTGGTAGTTCTGGACATTAAATTTCTTGACCTTAAACTTTCCTTCTTCCGCCATTGCTCCCACTCGAACCAGAAACCCTAGTTTCCTACGGGTTTATCTCCCAAATAGACATTTCGCTCTGATACCAATTGTTAGAAAAACAGGATCGTAGAGCAATGAAAATAAAAAATATGCAAATATAATCATACAAACATATTACAAGAGAGACACCAATATATCGTGGTTCACCCAAGATGTGCTACGTCCACACTGAAATTGCCAGTCCTTATTATTATACCATCCAACAAATGAAGGGATACAACCTGCAACACATCCATTGCACTTCCTCTTCACTGTCTCACAGTCTCTCTTTACGATCTAAGAGATCTTTACAATGCATAATACCTAATAAATCAAACCTATATGTATTACAATTTCTTTCTTATAAAGGGGAAATACAATGGGAAAATACGACGGGTTACCCAAAACCATGGGCCCGTAAAACAACACCAAACATTTCCTTCGGGGGCTTCTCCCTCGAATCCCATTTCTCGGGGGCCCATTGGCCGCTGGACCCCAGTGAGGGGAGGCTTCACCCCCCCACTAGGGTGAGTGTACAGTCCTTATACATATCATATAAAGCTGGGGTACAAACACAACTGAATAATAATATCTCTCAATCTGGGAGATCAAGCTCCACAACCAACACAAGGCTTAGATGATGGCACTATGGTGCCTTCCAAAACTTTCCACATCTTTTGGCATTGACAACTTGATGATATATGGAGATTTCCTCGTTTTTGTTAACTTGGAAAGGAAGATGTGCAATTTACAGGTTTGATCACTCCAACATTGGTGTTCGAGAATAGAAAACCTTGTGGCTTCCTTTTATGACTTGACTATTGAGCATATCTTCAGGGAGTTCAATTCTGATGCAAACATCTTGTCTAAAGAAGCTCTTTTAGAAGAGGAAGGAGTCATATTTTTGGAGGAATATGTGGAAGGAATTTCTATGCATAGTGGATCTGTCCCCTATATATCAGAGTCTTTGGTGGTTTTATTCTCATGCTGATATTATATTTTTCCTTTTTTTATAGGGAGGGTAATGTTGTCTCAACTTTGTAGTTTTTCCACTAGTAACTGTGCAATTACTGGATTTGATGTATATGGGCGGTATGTATTTTGATGGAAGTGGATTTCTCTCGATCTTATACTTTTACAACAAATGAACTACTGTTTTTTAACAACCTCAAGATGTACTTTTTGATTCATAATGAATAGAAAAAAGTACTATAATGAATAGCAAAAGTACTTTTCTTCTACTTGAAAAAAAAATATTCACTAAAGGAAACAACCAAATGAATTGAACTAAGTCAAAGGATTGATATTTGCATGAAGTTATATATTAATATATAGCATTTTGGTGTGAAATGTATCTATGAGTTATCAAGTAGTTGAATTGATTTCAATAAAGAGATAGTGCAAATTAAAATAATAATAATAATAATTTATTTATTTTTGTACTAGTGAGGCATGGAGCATGAGTAAGTCCGGGTGTTTTGAAATCGTGACCTCTATCACAGCATAACATCTCATTTTCAAGAGAATCAACAAAAGATATCCATCGTTGTAAGCTAAATTAAATCTATTAATATATATATATATAAACTTGCAGTTTATAATGTAAATAGAATTACGAAAAACATATGAGGTTGGAGAATGAAAAGAAATAGAGATTGATTTCAATTATATTGTAGTATTTCAAAATAAATGTTTGAATATTTTTTTGTTTCAACTTATGATTTACATGAAAATAAATAAAATATAGTAGATTCGTTTATGATTAATATATGGAATCCATTAATCAACTTTTTCATCATAAAATATTATTATTTATTTTATTTTCCATTTTTCATGTAATTTTAAAATTGATCTTCTTCAGGTTATTATCTATATTTATAGATGATATTTCTAAAATTTAGAATGATCAAATTTATCTAAATTATATAAATATATACATATTGACCAGAATGTAAACTATTAAAGAGATTGCTTATCCATCAATGAAACTAAATTAAATCTATCTTTTAATTTGAGGCAAATTTTTACAAGCATTTATTTTTGTTTTAAATATAAAGAAAATGTTTTCAAAATTTGAAAGGTATATATACATTATCTATTGAGATTTGAACCTATTATCACCAAGTCCAATGAAGCTTTAATTATACTATTCATAATTTTTCAAGTTTAAAAAACCCTTTTTAAAATAATATAGATTTACATTAAGATTTAGTTGAATTTTGATGATATGAATATATGTTTTAATTATCTAAAATTATATCCATTTATATTTTATATTTTATAATTGAAAATTTAAATAAGATTTATAAAGATAATTTTTTATCATTAAAAAATGATAATTAAATTTTCAAAAAATAATAATAAATATAAATGATTATAAATAAAAACATTTGATAATATTTTTGAAAAATAAGAATTTATAAAATGATATTTATAAATTTTTAATATTTTTAAATGTTTGTTTAATTAAGTTAAACGTTGGATTGAAGAACTAAATAAAAAAATTAAGTTATATAATTTAAGATTTAAAACTTTATTAATTTTATTTTATGTTTTTAAATTTTTTTAAATAAAAATGTATTAACATAAAAAGGACAATTTAATTTTTATTTTATATTTTTCAATCATATTTAATATTATCTAAATATTAGATATTTGTTTACGTTTATGAATCCGATAGATATTTGTTTTACATTTACCAAGACATTGAATACGTGATTATACTCCATTATTTATAAACCTAGATCTACACGAGGGCTTGGCAGAATCTATCTTATTGCATAGAGGAAAGGTGTCCATTTCACATCAACTCGATTATCAGGGGATTCCCTTTAAATGCAAAAAGTGTCATATCCATGAACATGTTGCTGGGGATTACTATCTGACTTTCAAGAAAAAGATCCCAGAAAGAAAATCAAACCCTACCGAGTCGACCATGGAGGCATGTATTGAAGAAAATCAGGATGATTATGGTTTGCATCGTGTACTATATGGCTCTCGTATGAAGAAATTATCTGACCGTTGTGACCAGAATCAATCAAATAAAGATCATGTTTTTTTCCCTCAGACTATTCAGGACCCGAATATTTCAATTAATGATTCTAGTGCAGTTGTTTATGCTCTGAAAAATTTGAAGGAGCCCATTCATCATGTGATGCATTCGGTCAAAGACCAAGACGAAGATGAATCGGGTAAGGAACTTATTTATCTCAAACCTCTTGTGTTTTCACCTTGCGAATATTTTCTTCCAAGTTCAAGTGTAGTTAGGACTGAGCCTTTGTCTCCAGGGGATAATATTGGGAATTTTACCTTGGCCACCGGTTTGAATAAGTTTTTGTTTCTCCCCCCTCTTGTGAAATGTCATTTGGGTTATAGTCTTAGATCAAACATTTGTTGGTCGTGGATCCAAATCTTCCAGTCTCATTTGTGCACCCCAAAGGACTGTACACTCATTCCCCTACCTTGGGTTTTGGGGAAAACACCCCCGAGAAAACAATTTGGGGTTTTTTTCATCGACAATTTTCGGGCCCATGGTTTTGGGTCACCCATGGTATTTTTCCATTGTATTTCCCTTATAAAAGAAAGACATTGTAACACAACTAGGGTTGATGTATTAGGTTTTATGCATTGTAAAGATCTCTGAGATCGGAAGAGAGACTGTGAGACAGTGGAGAGGAAGTGCAGTGGCTGTGTTGCAGGTTGTATCCCTTCACTTTGCTAGATGGTATAATAATAAGGACTGGAAAATTTGGGGTGAAGCACGATATTTCTGTGTTTCTATTGTAATGCGTGTGTGATTATATTTGGATTTTTGTTTATTGTTATTGCTCTGCGATCCTATTTTTCTAACAATTGGTATCTGAGCCGAAGGTCTATTTGGCAGATAAACCTGCAGGAAACTAGGGTTTTTGGTTCGAGTGGGAGCAATGGCAGAAGAAGGAAAGTTTAAGGTTGATAAGTTTAACGGCCAAAACATCCAGTTATTGAAGATGCAAATGGAGGACTATTTGTACCAGAAGGATCTATTCCTACCATTGGGAGGAAGAGAAAAGCAGCCGGCGGCCATGAAAGACGAAGAATGGGAGGTTCTTGACAAAAAGGCTCTGGGAACAATACGAATGAGCCTGGCTTCGTCGGTGGCTCTCAATATCTCAAAAGAAACGACAACGGATGGTTTGATGAGCGCATTGGGTAAGCTATATGAAAAATCCTCGGCCTCCAACAAGCTATTTCTAATGAAGCGTTTATTTAATATGAAGATGTCTGAAGGTGGATCTGTTATGTATCATTTAAATGAATTTAATACAATTACAAATCAACTAAGTTATGTAAGTGTGAACTTCGATGATGAGGTTATGGATCTTCTAATCTTGTGCTCATTGCCAGAAAGATGGAATAGCTTGGTCATGGTTGTAAGTAACTCTATCTCTTGTTCTAACACCTTGAAATTTGTTGATGTTATTGGTGTTATTCTTAGCGAGAAAATGTGAAGAAAAAGCACAGGTGAGACATCAGGTAATGTGTTGACCATGGAGAGTAGGGGAAGACAAAAGGAGAGAGGAAAGAGCCAAGGTAATCGTGGCAAGTCTAAAACGGGTAGATCTAAGTCCAGACTGGGAAAGATAGAGCGTTGGAACTGTGGAAAGAAAGGACATCTCAAGAAAGACTACAGATCTCTAAAGAAGAAAGGAGATGGACAACAGGAAACTACCCAGGAAGCAAATGTAGTAGGGGATGTGTTACAAGATGCTTTGATTCTTGCATTAGATAATACAAGTGATTATTGGGTAGTAGATTCAGGGGCTTCATGTCATGCTACACCCCATAGGAAATATTTTCATGATTATGTTCCAGGCGATTTTGGACATGTTTTATTGGGTGATGATGAGCCACGTAAAATTGTTGGAATGGGTAAGGTATGGATAAAAGTTAAGAATGGAACTGATTGGCTGTTGAAAGATGTAAGGCATATTTCTTCTATGAAAAGAAATCTAATCTCAACAGGGCAGTTGGGAGATGGCGGCTATCTATCTGCATTTGGAGAAAAGTGGTGGAAGGTCACTAAAGGATCAATGGTGATAGCAAAAGGAGACAGGGTAGGTACGTTGTATTTATGTCCTCATAATACTGACCATTCTATCTCTTTAGCTTCCACAGGAACAAATACAACATTGTGGTATCATAGGCTTGGCCACATGAGTGAGAAGGGGATGCAGATTCTCCACTCAAGGAAGTTGCTACCAGATTTGAAGCAGGTATGTTTGGAATTCTGTGAAAACTGTGTTTATGGAAAATAGAAGAGAGTAAGATTTCTCAGGGTTGGGAAACCTAAGAAAAATTAAAATTTAAAGCTTGTGCATACAAATGTATGGGGACCAGCTCAGGTACAATCTCTTGGTGGCTCTCATTATTATGTTACATTTATTGATGATGCAACTAGGAAAACTTGGGTTTATTACATTAGACAGAAATTTGATGTGTTTGCTACTTTTAAGAAGTGGAAAGATTTGGTTGAAAATGAGATAGGAAAAAGGTTGAAGTGTCTCAGTTCTGATAATGGAGGTGAGTGTTGCGGCAATGAGTTTGATAGTTACTATTCATACCATGGGATTCGTAGAGAGAATACAGTCCCAGGAACACCATGAGAAAATGGTGTGTCTGAAAGGATGAACAAGACAATCATGGAGCATGCAAGGTGTATGAGATTGCATGTAGGGTTTCCCTTACAGTTTTGGGCGAATGCTGTAAATACTGTTGTTTATTTAATAAAAAGAGGACCTTCAAGTGCTTTGGATGGTGGTATTCCAGAGGAGGCATGGATAAGTAAAAAGGTAAACTACTCATTTCTGAGAACGTTTGGTTGTGAAGCATTTGTTCATATTGATAGAGATAATAGAACAAAGCTTGAAGCTAAATCCAATAAATGCACCTTTATTGGATATGGGGTTGATGATTTTGGTTATCGCTTATGGGATTATGAAAATAACAAAATCATTAGGAGTAGAGATGTGATATTCAATGAAAAGGTCATGTATAAAGATTAGTTGCAGGGAAAGAAACAGGAAAAGGAAAACATAGAATACACAGTACTTGATGAAATTAAAGAAAATGAAGTTCCAAAGGTGCCAGAAAATCAAGAACAAAATCAAGTACCTAAAACTCGTGCAACTGCAAGATCTACCAGGTTAAGTAGACTCCCTGAAAGATACTCTCCTTCAATGTATTATTTATTAATGACTGATGCTAGTGAACCAGCGTGTTATGAAGAAGCAATGTAGGTGGAAACTAGAAAGAAGTAGGAGCAAGGCATGAATGAGGAGATGGACTCATTGGTAGGAAACCGGACTTGGGATTTGGTTCATTTTCCTGCTGGTAAAAGTGCATTGTAGAACAAATGGATTTACAGGTTGAAGGAAGAAGAAGGATGTAAGAAGCGGTACAAGGTTAGAATTGTTGTAAAGGGGTTTGCACAGAAGAGAGGTATAGATTTTGATGAAATATTTTCTTCTGTTGTTAAAATGACTTCAATTAGGACTATTTTAAGTCTAGTGGCGGTAACAATTTGCATCTTGAACAGTTAGATGTAAAAACAACCTTTCTCCATGGGGATTTGGAGGAAGAGATATATATGCAGCAGCCACAAGGGTATGAGGTCAAAGGAAAGGAGAATTTGGTGTGCAGGTTGAAAAAAAGCTTGTATGGCTTGAAGCAAGCTCCAAGGAGGTGGTATCTAAAATTTGACAGGTTTATGACAGAACAAGGTTATAGTAGATGTCATTATGACCACTGTGTTTATTTCAAGAAGCTAGAGAATGAAAGATATATTATCTTGTTATTGCATGTGGATGACATGCTTGTTGCAGGGTCTAACATGTAGGATATAAATGTGCTTATAAGGAAGCTAGCTAATTCATTTGCGATGAAGGATTTGGGTGGTGCAAAGCAAATCCTTGGTATGAGAATAATGAGAGACAGGAAAAATCGCAAATTGACATTGTATCAGAGTGAGTACATACAAAAGGTGTTGGACAGGTTCAAAATGCAAAATGAAAAATCAGTTAGTACACCTTTGGCCAACCATTTTAGTCTAAGTAAAGAAATGTCTCCCAAGACACAGGAAGAGATAGATTACATGTCCAAGATTCCCTATCAATCAACAGCTGGCAGCTCGATGTATGCCATGGTGTGCACAAGACCAGATATTGCACAAGCAGTGAGAGTTGTGAGCATATATATGAATAGTCTAGGTAAAGAATAATGGAAGGAAGTAGAGTGGATTCTCAGGTATTCGAGAGGTACTACAACTCAGGCATTATGTTTTGGAGGTCCAGACACTATTCTACGGAGATATGTTGATGCAGATATGGCAGGTGATAAGGATAGCAGGAGGAGCACCACAGCGTATGTGTTTACTGTAGGTGGAACAACAGTAAGTTGGATTTCAAGATTGCAAAAGGTTCTTGCACTTTCAACAACGGAAGCAGAGTATGTTGCTGTTACAGAGGCTAGTAAAGAGATGATTTGGTTGCAGAGGTTTATCGAGGAAGTGGGTAAGAAGCAGAAGGATAGCAAGTTGTATAGTGTCAACTAGAGTTCCATTCATCTTGCAAAGAACTCAGCATTCCATTCCAGGACTAAACATATATATCTCAAGTACCATTTCATACGGTCTGTTCTAGAAGATGAACTGTTGAAGCTGGAAAAGATATATACTAGCCAGAATCCCACAGACATGTTCACAAAGGTAGTGACCAGAGAGAAATTGAGTTCTTGCTCGGTTTCAGTTGGCCTTCTAGCATGAAGGTGAAGAGGAGAAATTTTCCAAGTCCAAGTCTAGTAAGTGCAGCAACGGTGGAGTTACTGTGATCAGTCTCCAAGTGGGAGATTGTTGGTTGTGCAGCCAGATCTTCTAGTCTCATAGATGATATTGTCTCATCCATGCACCCCAGAGGACTCTACACGCATTCCCCTACCTTGGGGTTCGGGCCCATGGTTTTGGGGTTGTTTTCGCCAACATTTTAAGGGCCCATGGTTTTGGGTATCCCGTGGTATTTTCCCATTGTATTTCCCTTATAAAAAAAAAGACATTGTAACACAGCTAGGGTTGATGTATTAGGTTTTATGCATTGTAAAGATCTCTGAGATTGGAAGAGAGACTATGAGACAGTGAAGAGGAAGTGTAGCGGCTGTGCTACAGGTTGTATCCCTTCACTTTTCTGGACGATATAATAATAGGGAATGGCGAATTTCAGTGTGGACGTAGCCCATCTTGGAGTGAACCATGATATATCTGTGTTTCCCTTGTAATGTGTGTGTGATTATATTTGAATTTATGTTTATTGTTATTGCTTTGCGATCCTGTTTTTCTAACAAAATTGATATTTATGGTACTTTCCCTCATAAGGATGACCTAGGGATAATGGGGTGGTCAAAATATCTTGCTATTTAGAAAGGTAGAGGAAGAAAGTACTCTTTTAGTTTTTCCTAGGAGCAAGCTTGGAGAGAATTCAATGAGGGAAGGAAAATCCAGTTTAAAATGGAGCTTAGAGAAGTGGGAGCCCGGTAGGGGGTTTTCTGATGCTGATAATGTCCTTAAATTGCCAAAGGTTAGATAAATTAGCCAAAAGGATAGTACTGAGAAGGTTAATTGACGTAAATAAACCTGAAGTTGTTTTTCTACAAGAAATTATGTGTGAGGGTGGTCTGATAGTTTTAGATTTGGAGTATCTTTTAGCAGGTTGGTAGTTTAAGTTTGTCGATGCAAAAGGAAAGTCAGGAGGTTTCATAATGGGTTGGTGAAGTAATAGTTTGCAGTTCGTAAATGCTTGGCAAATCGATTCTGGTTTAGGGATTACTCTGTATTCTTTTTCCATAAAGTATTAGTATTGTTTTGTAAACATTTATGAACCATATATTGATAGAAAAAAAATTGAGGGATAATATTGTGTCAAAGGATTGTTTTGTATCACAAAAATAGATCTTGGGAGGTGATCTAAATTTCTCACTGGGTCTCACAAAGATGACATTCTATCTGAATTATTTTTTAGGAAATTGGAAACAATAGGGTTAATTGACATTGAACCTGCCAAATTGAATCCCTCTTTGTCCAATAAGAGGCAAGGCCATGTGAGAATTGGTAAAAGATTGGATAGGAGTCTTATCTCATAGGTTTTGTTGGAACAACAGCTCAGATTCAAACAATGGGTGGGATCTAGAGGGGATTCAGATCATAACCCAATTTTCTTAGAGATTATTGAAGGTTTTAAAAAACCTTCATGTCCTTTAAAATTTAATTCAAACAAGATTTTAGATGAAGACTTTGTCAAATTATTAAAATATGGAGGGAAGTCTACAGATGAATTGGATATGGAAATCCCTTCTAATCAGTTTGCAAAGAATTTAAAATAGGAAAAAGAATTGTCTATCAAGTGGTATTTAGATAAGAAAGCCAACGATGACATAATTTTAAATAAAATCGAATAGGATTTGGTAGATCATTATAATGGTTTTGGCTTTGGTATGATTTCTGAGGTGAAAAAACTTGAGATTCTAGGCTTGGAATCTAGTAGAAGGAAGATACTCGTAGATTGAGAAGCGGAACTCAAACTGAAAAGCGGAGCTTTATGGCTGTCTAATGGTGACAAAAATTCAAAGTTTTTTCATCATTATGCAAATTACAGGAAAAATGTCAATTCCATTTGGAAAATCTCATCGGATGTAGGGGAAATTGTTGAAGGATTTGAGGACAAGGCTAATGCAGGTATATCCTATTTCGACTATTGTTTTAAAGCTTAACAAAATATGTCAGGGGTAGACATTATGAAGATTGCACAGTTATATCCTACCACCGTAAATGAGGAAGAAAACAAGATGTTGATGGAAGACGTAACATTGGAAGAATTAAAAGAGACAATGGGACTATTCAAGAAAGAAAAAAGTCTTGGGCCGGATGGCCTCTCGGTTGAATTTTTCTTAGTTCTTTTTGATGTTCTGGGTGATGATATCCTAAAATTCATAGAAGAGTCTAGATTATGTGGAAAAATTCCAGTTGTTTTAAATTCGACTTTTATCACTCTAATTCCAAAAACAGAGTTTCCATATTGTTTTGAGGAGTTCATACCAATATCACTTTGTAACTATATCGACAAGATAATAGAAAAAGTGATTTACACTAGAATAAAGAAAATTCTGAGTGACTATTGCTCAAGAGAACAGTTTGGGTTTCTTCCAGGAAGACAAATACATGAGGCTATATGATTTTCTCAAGAAGGCTTACACACTATAAAAAGAAAGAAAGGCAAATCCTTGGTATTGAAAATAGACCTCTCTATGGCCTATGACTGGGTAATTGGAACTATTTAAGGACTATTCTCTCTCAAATGGGATTTGAAGTTCCTTTCATCTCCTGGATAATGGGATGCCTTAATTCTCTCTCATAAATGATTTTTCCTCAAAGTTTTTTAGACCTAGTAGACGCATCAGAAAAGAATGCCCTTTCTCCCCATTTCTTTTTCTCATAATTGTTGAAGGGTTGGGAAGAGCTATTCTTCAAGCCAAACATTCTAGTTCTTTTAAAGGAATTTCCTTCGGTGGACCAATGAGACTTACCCATATCTTGTTTATTGATGATGTGTTAATTTTCGCTCATGGATCAATCCATGATATGGAGAAACTTTAGGTAATTCTCGATGAGTTCTGTGAGGCATCTGGAGTGAAGATAAATAATGAAAAATCTTTAATCATGGGGGCAGAAATGGAATTATGGGAGATGAATTATATAAAATATATTTTTCCTTATAATACATCCCAATTGGAGGAAAGATTAAAGTATCTTGGTTTCAGAACAAAGCCACTTGCTTATTCTAACAAGGATTGGGATTGGCTTGTATCAAAATGTGAAGCTTGTATATCAAATTGGAGTCACAGATTGATTTCAAAAGGTGGGTGTTTGAATCTGGTTAAAGCAGATTTAGAAGCAACTCTTGTCTACTGGATGTGCTTTCGGATCCCAATAGGTGTTCTTGAAAAAATAATAAGATTGTTTTATAGATTCGTTGGTCTTCTTCAGTGGATAAATAGGGTATGGCTTGGATCAATTGGCATGATATGGCTCTACCGAAAAAATTTGGAGGACGGGGTTTCAAGATATTACCCTTTTTACGAAATCCCTGGTAGCAAAAAATGTTTGGAGGTTGATTACAGGTACAGGTATTTGGGTACAAGTAGTTATAGAAATATGTTACACCTCTCTTTGTTGTGGATTGGATTAGAATCCCGAACAAAAAATCAAATAAAATGTCTATTTTTTGGAAAGCATTTATTAAATATTTTGACTTGATAGAAGTTGGTTTAACTTGGAAAGTGGGAAATGGTCTCTCTATCAAGTTAGGTTCAGATCCTTGGGTTGGGTGTAATATTTTCTTTAAACTTCTAGATCACATGTTAGTTGTTCTCAGTGAAGCTGGGTTTATCTCTTTAAATAATATTGCAGATCATGGAAATTATTAATTTAGAGCGAAAGGTTGGATAAATGCTGAAGCTGTGGGTTTTCAAGGAGCAGATAGGGAACTATGGAATCAACTTATCTCAAATATTAAACTTACAAATGTTAAGATTATTTCAAACAATGACTCTTTAGTATGGAATATCTCTTCTTTGGGGTACTCCATATGACGAAAAGTGGTTATAGTCATCTAATTAAGGAAAAGGTGAATACAAATTCATCCTGGTGGTGGAAGACAATATGGAAATAACAATGTCCTATGAAAACACATATTTTTATGTGGTTCCTTCTATCAAATAAGGTACTCACCTGGGCTGTCTTACAAAGGAAAAACAAATTGGGAGTGGGAAGATGCTATCTCTGCAAAGGGGATACTATGGAAGATTGTTTAAAGGTTTGGAAATCAAATGACTCTTTAGAGGACTATAAGTCTCTTCCTCTTATTGTAGCTTGGGGGATTTTGATTCCATGTAATGCAAGTTGTTTTGAATACAAGGTCATTTTTTCTCTTCAATGTGCTATCCAGAGTACAAGCATCCTCAACTACTTCCTAAAGGATAAGTTACAGATCCATATATGACACGTGATCAAGGAACAAATTGACATGAAGTATCCATGGGCATATTTTGATGGAGCAACAGAGGGGACTCCTAAGAGATGTGGTGCAGGGTGTGTTATTTTTTTCAATGATCAATACTCTTTGAGTTAAATTAAAGCTGGTCTTGGAAGTGGGTCAAACAATTATGCAGAATTGTATGCTCTTAGACTTTTGCTATGGTTGGCAATGGAGAAAAATATAACAATTGTCGAAATTTTTTGGGATTCTTAGATCATAGTAAATTGGGTAACTGGGAAAATTAAGATTCATACTGTTTGTTTGGAACCTTTGTTGGAAGAAACAAAAAGACTCACAGTCTTGATAGATTCGATAGGAATCAAGCATATTTATAGAGAAAGAAACTCTTTGGCATATCAACAGGGAAATAATGGATCTTTGATGCATGAAAATGAATGACACATTATTGAAAATCAAAATTCAATCATAATAGACTATCAGAATGCTTCTTTTCTATAAATTGTTTTTATAACAACATATGCAAGAGTTCTTTACTTTTGCACTTTTTGTGAAGATATAGATCTCATATGATATTGGAAGCTTTCATTTCTACATGTGAATTTTGTAATATCTGACAAGATATGTGATACTATAGTAGAACTTACTTTTTGACTTAAAAGATTGGGTTTATGCTCAAAGTGAAAAATGCACATGAAGATGAAGTTTCCTTCATGAATGCATTTGAAAAATGTAGCTTTATTTTCTTTAATATAGTTACGATTTTTTTTTTCGTAGAAAAAAAATTATGAACAACATTAATTGTTGTAGTTGTTTATCACACCTTTAGTAACAACATATTAAACATGTATATTATAATTATCAATATTTTTTTATTAAAATAGATAAAAAAAAGGCTACCCGTTTTTATAAAAAAATATTTTGAAAATTATAATAATTGCATTATGTTTATGGTTTGTTGGGTAGCATAACCTTTTTATAGTGTGTTTTAGTTATATAATAAAATCTTACACACTTTTTAATAAATTTATTTAATTATAAATATAATTAAAAAGTTAGAAGTATAAAAAATATAAAAAAATATGGATATTTGTATAATAATAAATTTATTTAATTATAAATATAATTATAAAGTTAGTAGTATAAAAATAATAGAAAATATGGATATTTGTATAATAGTGAATTATATTATTTCGTGGCTAGTATTATCTTTGAAGAGATAAGAAGAAAAAAATGATAAATAACATAACAAGTTGATAATAATGACATTTTTTATTTCAAATAAAAAAAAATTATGTGATTGTATAATAATAATAAAAATAGGATAATGAATTATAAAAGTGAATAATTATAATATTGCATTAAAGCTTAAAGATAAGTTAAAGCACACTTCTAACTAAATCTTATCAATCATAATCTAAGGAAAAATTCTACTTGATATGCATCAATGTGTTAGGTTAAAGCGATTACAAGTGTAATGTAAGCACTTAAACTTGCATTAATAATTGTCTTTCCTTTAAAGAAATTTTATTGGGAATTGTAATTACCAAATATTTGATGATAAAAATCAACTCATCAACAAATTACTAATAACAAAAAGATAAAACACAAATATCATAATGAACAACATAAAAGTGAATAATTACATCATTAAATAAAAGTTTTTGGGAATTATAACTATTCATTTGAAAATTGTAATTATGATATCCCATATTAGTGTAAAATTTAATGAATAAGATTTCTATTGTTTTGTTAGAGTAAGTCATAGAATTGAATGGATAAAATATTACACATATTTGGGGAAATAAATATATTGATACAAACTTCCAGATATGGCTCAAAAATTGCTATGATCATATAATTATGCTTGCTTTCATGTGCTGGGATATATGGAAATCTCGAAATTTTGTAATTTTTGAAGCGAAACCAATGAATTCATATGATATTGTTTTAAGTATCATAAAATTATATAAAGATTACAACAATATGAATTTCAAAGACAAAAGAGCATCCCGTCAGGTAGATAGATGATATTCCTGAGCTGAAAATTTTGTTTATGTCTTTTTGATGGTACAACACAAGGGGGCAAATGTGTTGCTCATTTCCTCTTGAAAATATACAAAGATCATTGTTTTAGGATGAAGACTAACTATGGTTCAGGGTCTAACACCAAGGCTTAGATGATGGCACTATGGTGCCTTACAAAACTTACCATAGCTTCTGGCATTGAAACTTGATGATATATGGAGATTTCTTGGTTGTTGTTAACATGGAAAGGAAGATGTGCAATTTATAGGTTATATCACTCCAACATTGGTGTTCGAGAATACAAAACTGTTAGGATATTTAGACACTTAGGAGTTAGTTAAGATCAACTTGTGTAATATATCTGTTAGGGATAGTGTGTTTCTTTAGTATGCATTAGTATGCATTTCTAAATACTTAATATGACGGTCACGATATGTTCTCGACATAGAGTGATCCGATGGCTCAACTTCTCGTAGATCATACCTAACCTTGATTCGTGGCTTAACATTCGATTGGTCCATGATCTATATTTAAAGAGCATGGAGGGTCATTGTTTGGGATGTCAATCTCTACCGATTTGCGATTCCACATATCTAGAATTGATGAACCTGATGCTGCTTGGGACAAGTTGGAATCTGTGTTTGGTAAACAAAATGAAATTCGAGGTCACCAACTTGAAAATGAGTTGATTTCTTTAAATCCAACTGACGTTTCATGCATTCAAGATTATTTATTTAAGTACAAAACTCTTAAACTCTTATGTGCAGAATGTAAGATTAAGAGGGAAGACAAACAATGCATTTATCATATTCTTTCCAAACTTGGACCTACATATTCTATTTTTGTATCTACATTTTACTCCATGAAAGAATCCTTGAATGCAGCTAGCTATCAAGAGCCTAGTCTTGAATCGTTTTGTGATTCCTTGATTAGAAAGCAAGATAAACTCATTCATCTTGGAATAATCAACAATGCAAATACATTTGGGAAAGCCTTATTGTCCCAACAGAAAGAAAATTCCAAGCCTCCCAAGAAACAAAATTTTCGCAATAATAAGTCAAACAAGGGTCCAAAACCCTCTCAGTCAGCTCCGTCTTTAAAAAATGACAAAGGAACCAAGCCAAAAGGAAAGAAGAATGAGCATCATTGCAACTATTGTGGGAAAGATAATCATGATGAATCTAAGTGTTTCAAGAAGATGGTAGCCTTGGAAGCAGTAATGAAGAAGCACTACATCAGCCTAGATTCACCTTCAGAATCTGCCTCTCATGGACATGCACTTTGTGCTTCTGGTTATTCTTATAATGCATCTTCTTCTTCTACTTCAAATGAATGGCTCATTGATTCTGGAGCATCTTATCATATGGCTAAGGATCAAGCCATCTTTTCTACTATGCATGAATGTAACACCAAACAAATATTTGTTGGTGATGATAGATCTCTAAGTGTTGTAGGAGCTGGAACAGTTCCAGTAGATAATGGTCATTTTAGTGATGTACTATGTGTTCCAAGAATTTCCTTCAATTTGTTATCAGTCTATCAGATCACTCATTCTGGTGAAGGTAAAACTGTGACCTTTACACCTCACCAAGTTGTAATCAAGGATTTTAAAGATCCTCAACAGGTCCTAGCTACCGGAATTGTTTATGATATTACCAGGTTGTACAAGTTTAAAAACTTTGGGTCATCACCTTTCCCTTCAGTTTTTGTTGCTCATAGTGATAACTTGAGCAAACTTTGGCATGAGCAATTTGGTCACTTAAATTATCGCTCATTGCAACAACTATGTAAAGATAATATGGTGACAGGTCCTCCGATGGTATCTTGCAGGGATGGTGTTTGTTCCAGTTGTGTACTCAGAAAACATCATCGAGATAGTTTTGACAAACGTGCCACTTGGCACGCCTCAGTTCCCTTGGAGCTTGTGCATAGTGACTTGTGTGGTCCTCTTCCATATGCTTCCTTTTTTGGTTTCAAATATTTCTTAACTTTCATTGATGATTACACTAGACGCACTTGGGTTTATTTCGTAAAACTTAAGAGTGAAGTATTTAACATGTTCTTGGCCTAAAAGGCCCTTGTTGAAAAACAATCTGGTCATCCAATTATTAAGTTAAGATATGACAATGAAGGAGAATATGTTAAAAAAAAGTTCACTATTTTCTACACTGGACAAGACATCCAACAACAACACATTGTTCCATATACACCACAACAAAATGGTGTAGCTGAGCGGAAGAACCGCACTTTAAAATAAATGGCTAATTGTATGATCCAATCTAAGGGACTAAGTCTTCAATTTTGGGCTAAAGCCATTAATTGTGCAAATTACATAGTTAATCGCACCCCCATTAAAGCATTACAAGGTATAACACCGGAAGAAGCATGGAGTAAAACTAAACCTGATGTAAGTCACTTTCGTGTGTTTGCTAGTGAAGCATGGGCTCACATTCCAAATGAAAAACGGAAAGCATTGCAGCCTAAAAGTGAAAAGTGCATATTTGTTGGATATTCTGAAGATGTAAAAGGTTATAGACTTATTCAACCACATTCTCATTATATAATCATTGGAAGAGATGTTAAATTTGATGAAAATCTCTTGCCCTGCGAGCCTAACTCGGCGATTGTGTCATCTTTGGATTGCGAGCCTGATTCGGCATTTGTGCCTTCTTCTTCTTCTTCCAACTTCCTTGACAGGTTTCCAACTCCAGTTTTTGATGATGACAGTGAGGATGAAAATCCACCTCCGCCTGCTCATGTTCCTCCAGTTGCACCAGCACAAGTGCTTCCTCGATGGGTTCGTTCAACATGTGAAGCAGCTGGTGATCTTGTCGGTGATCGTAGAGATCAACGTCGAACACGTTCTCAGTTTTAGCGAGCCTCTTCTCTTTTGGCTCAAGTTTCCGAGAATCATGATCCAGAAACTTTTGCAGAAGCTTCAGGGAATCCAGATTGGGATGCAGCCATGGATGAAGAATATCGTTCCTTAATGGCGAACGATACTTGGGATCTTGTACCTCTTCCAAAAGGAAGAAAACTTGTTAGATGTAAATGGGTCTACAGAACTAAGTATGCATCAGATGGAAGTGTTGAAAGACTTAAGGCAAGGTTAGTTGCCAAAGGTTTTTCCCAAGTTGAAGGGATTGACTACAATGAAACCTTTGCTCCCGTCGCAAAAATGAACTCCATCCGCCTTGTTCTTTCCCTTGCAGCCTTACATAACTGGGAATTCCATCAAATGGATTTCAAGTCTGCCTTCTTACATGGTGATTTACATAAGAAAATTTACATGGAACAAACTCTTGGATATGTTTAGAATAACTCTAGCCTTGTCTTCCGCCTTAAGAAATCCTTATATGGCCTTAAGCAAGCTCCTAGAGCTTGTTATGCCAAAATGGATAGATTTCTCCTTGACACTGTTTTTTCTAGATGCCCTTCTGACCCCAATGTCTATACCAAGAAAGTAGGAAACCATCTCATCATACTTGTTCTATATGTTGATGACCTTATTCTTACTGGTAGTGACCATAAGCTTATAACCCATGTGAAATCCAGTCTTAAACAAAATTTTGAAATGTCAGACTTAGGACATTTGCATTATTTTCTTGGTCTCCAAGTCTTGCAAACCAAAGAAGGAATATTTATTTCTCAGTCTAAGTATGCTTGTGACCTTGTTCGTCGCTTTCACATGGAAGATTGTACACCAGCCCCTTCTCCCTTCCAGTCTGGAGTCAAACTTTCTGCCACTTGTACTTCACCTGAAGTCGATGCCACCTTGTATGGTCAGCTTGTTGGTAGTCTCTTATACTTGACTCATTCCCGTCCTGACCTTTCCTTTGCCATTGGTCGTGTTGCCCATTATATGCAGACACATCATGAAAGTCACTGGAAAGCAGCTAAAAGAATACTTTGATATATTCGAGGTACAGTTCTATTTGGGATTCATTACAGTATAGGGGGGAAACCTTTGTTGGTTGGTTTCACTGATTCGGATTGGGCCAGCAATCCTGATGATCGAAAGTCTACTGCAGGTTATGTTTTCAGTCTGGGATCTGGACCTATCACTTGGGCTTGTAAGAAACAACAAGCTCTTGCTCTTTCTTCAACAGAAGCAGAATATCAAGCCGCAGTTAATGCTAGTCAGGAAGCTTTATGGCTTCGACAGATCCTTTCAGAGTTTGGATTCGAGCAGCAGCAACCTACTCCACTTTGGTGCAACAATCAAAGTGCCATCAAGTTTGCCAAAGATCCAGTTCTACATCAATGCAGCAAACACATTGAGCTACATATGCACTTCATCAGAAATCTTGTTCATGATCGTGTTCTTGAAGTGCTCTTTTTCCCTACAGATGATCAAGTTGCAGACATCTTCACCAATTCTCTTACAGAAGCGAAATTTTCTAAACTTCGATCTACGTTAGGAGTTCAAGAACTTGTCATTAAGGGGGGATAGGCTCTAATGCCTCCTTCCTTCTCCTAATAGTGTCACTTTTGTAAATCCTTCAATCCTATCCCAAGTTGTTCTTAAGGGGGGATGTTAGGATATTTAGACACGTAGGAGTTAGTTAAGATCAACTTGTGTAATATATCCATTAGGGATAGTGTGTTTTTTTAGTATGCATTTGTAAATACTTAATCCGACAGTCACGATATGTTCCCGACATAGAGTGATCCGACGGATCAACTTCTCTTAGATCATACCTAACCTTGATCTGTGGCTTAGCACCCGATTGGTCCATGATCTCTATTTAAAGAGCATGGAAGGTCATTGTTTAGTTGATCGATTATGAGAAGCTCATTTGTAACTTGCTTTATTTGCATAATAAATTGTCCCATAGAAGCTATTTGGCCGAGGCCGTGGAGTGTTTCCCTCAAGAGGGTTTAAACCACATCAAAACATTGGTGTGTTGATCTGTGATCTGTTTGTGTGAAGTGGTTGCTCTTGGTGTTCGGTCCTTTGGTAGTACCCTGTGTACCCGAACACCAGCTTCTGGCATTGAAACTTGATGATATATGGAGATTTCTTGGTTGTTGTTAACATGGAAAGGAATATGTGCAATTTACACGTTTTATCACTCCAGCATTAGTGTTCATGATCATATAATTCTACTTGCCTTCATGTGCTGGGATATATGGAAATATCAAAATTTTGTAATTTCTGTAGGGAAACCAATGAATTCATATGATAGTGTTTCAAGTATCATCAAATTATATAAATATTACAACAATATGAATTTCAAAGACAGAAGAGCATCCCGTCAAGTAGATAGATGATATTCCTGAGCTGAAAATTTTGTTTATGTCTTTCTTATGGTACAACACAAGGGAGCAGATGTGATGCTCATTTCCTCTTGAAAATATACAAAGATCATTGTTTTAGGATGAAGACTAACTATGGTTCAGGATCTAACACCAAGGCTTAGATGATGGCACTATGGTGCCTTACAAAACTTACCATAGCTTCTGGCATTGAAACTTGATGATATATGGAGATTTCTTGGTTGTTGTTAACATGGAAAGGAAGATGTGCAATTTACAGGTTTTATGACTTCCTTTCCTAAATCCTAAGTGTCTAAATATCCTAACATCCCCCCTTAAGGACAACTTGGGATAGGATTGAAGGATTTACAAAAGTGACACTATTAGGAGAAGGAAGGAGGCATTAGAGCCTATCCCCCCTTAATGACAAGTTCCTGAACTCCTAACGTAGATCGAAGTTTAGAAAACTTCACTTCTATAAGAGAATTGGTGAAGATGTCTGCAACTTGATCATCTGTAGGGAAAAAGAGCACTTCAAGAACACAATCATGAACAAGATTTCTGATGAAGTGCATATGTAGCTCAATGTGTTTCCTACGTTGATGTAGAACTGGATCTTTGGCAAGCTTGATGACACTTTGATTGTCGCACCAAAGTGGAGTAGGCTGTTGCTGCTCAAATCCAAACTTTGAAAGGATATGTCGAAGCCATAAAGCTTCCTGAATGGAATTAACTGCGGCTTGATATTCTGCTTCTGTTGAAGAAAGAGCAAGAGCTTGTTGTTTCTTACAAGCCCAAGTGATAGGTCCAGATCCCAGACTAAAAACATAACCTGCAGTAGACTGAAAATAGTCGGGTCTGAATAGTCTGAGGGAAAAAACCATGATCTTTATGTGATTGATCCTGGTCCTTTTCTTGAATATTTAACCCCAGGTCACAACTGTTAGATAATGTATTCATACGAGACATTGATAGTATGCGATGCGAACCCAACTCATTCTGATTTTCTTCAATACATGCCTCCATAGTTGGCTCGGTAGGGTTTGATTTTCTTTCTAGGATCTTTTTCTTGAAAGTCAAAGAGTAATCCCCAACAACATGTCCATGGATATGACACCTTTTTCATTTAAAGGGAATCCCCTGATAGTCGAGCTGATGTGAAATGGATGCCTTTCCTTTATGCAATAAGATAGAATCTGCCAAGCCCTCGCGCAGATCTAGGTTTATAAATAATGGAGTATAATAACATATTCAATGTCTTGATAAATGTAAAACAAATAACTATGGGATTAATAAATGTAAACAAATATCTATTATTTAGATAAGAGTAAATATCATTGAAAAATATAAAATATAAAATAAATTGTCATTTTTATGTTAATACATTTTAATTTTAAAAAAATTAAAAACATTTAAAAACATAAAATAAAATTATTAAAGTTTTAAATCTTAAATTATGTAACTTAATTTTTTTATCTAATTTTTCAATCCAACGTTTAACTTAATTAAACAAACATTATGTTACGAACCCGTGTCAACCCTTCTCTTTACTATGTTAGTATATTGTTGTTGGACCCATATGCTTTGTAAGTCGTCCCATAGTATTATATGTCCCATGGTTTTGACTCATAGTATTGGGCATAGACTTGGTATATAAGTGTGTGTTGAGGTCATTAAAGGTACCGTGAAGTTAATTGTATTGAGCTTGCTCAAAGGAGGTTGCCCCCTCGAAGTGGCCTACGATCAATATAAAAGTGATTTTGAGTTATGTTATTTCTGATATCTCGTGTATTTGCATTAATTATTGCAGGTTCATCACGTCTGGTATCAGAGCACTTTCTTGGGCTCGTTGGGTGGAATTCCTGCCAAATTTGTTTTTCGCATCTGTTGCAAGTTCAGATCTAGGAATAACCCCTATCTGCTTAAGTGTGGGAAGTACTTGAGCATAAGCCCTAAAACTCATTGTGAGGAGTACCACAACAACCCCAAAGTTGCTGGCCCATTGAGAGGACCTTCCAGCGAAAAGGGCAACGAACCCTTCTTGATTGACTAGTTCCCACCCGTGAGGTAAACCAAGAGCTGTCGTTTGTGGAAAAGCGGTTATGGAGTGAGGGGTACTGCCCCAATACGCAAGCCATCCGACAACATTGGTAGCCGCGTGAATCCCCTGAACCAATAGGAAGCTGCACATACCTGGGGTCCATATCGATTTTCAGCTGAACTATTGCCGATCACTTCCGCTCCAGATCCAGCCATTTCAGATCTATTCTGAAAGTCGTTCCAGATACAGTCGTCATTTCAGATCCAGCCGTTTTCAATCCCCTTCGCGTCGTTGCAGATCCATCTGTTGCGGATCCCTTTCGCGCCGCTGTTACCGATCCATTTCTGAAAAATAAATAAATAAATAAATCTATTTTTTGGCCATAAAATTCTATTTTTCAGCCATATAAGTATAAAATTTTGTTTTTCGGCCATAAAAGTATAAAATTCTTTTCTTCAGCCATATCTCCCTTGTTTCAACTCTGTTTTCCCTGAAACTTCACTGACATCCCTGCAATCCCAATCTGCATATTTCATTCCTGAAGACCCTATCCCAAATTCCACTTCCCAAGACCATAAATCCCACATTTTTCTATTTTTAGGCTTTTGCCATAACTCCTTCAATTTTCACCCAAACGCCTTCAAATTTTGCCACCGTGTTCCTTTCCTAATTTTGCTTCTTTGTTCCTCTCTACCAAAGTTTGTCATTCTTTCACCCCGCTTCTGAAATCCCCATTTTTTGCTTCCCTGTCCATCAGAAAGTGTCCAAAACCTAGTCAAACCCCAATTACCCATCTAAGTTTTTCCCAAATCCAAATCTTCCTTTACTAAATAAGCTCTTGTTTGTGTTTTTCTATCCATTTCCAAAAAAAAAAAAAAAAAACTCTTGGTTGTTGTTGTCACCTGTGCAGGAGCAAAAACCATGGAGGAAGCACTTGCAGCCATCCAAACCAAACTTCAAGATCTGGATGAAAAATTTCTCAGCTTCCATCTTCAGCATTCAACCATGAACAATAATCGACAGCCAGAATCTTTTGCAGCAACCGGGTTCTCTTCTTCCAACAATTTTCGTGGGCCGAAGCTTGATTTTCCTCGCTTCAATGGTACTGATCCGACTAGATGGATATACCACGCAGAACAATATTTCAGTTTGCATAATACTTTTGATGTCCAGAAAGTTTCACTTGCATCCTTTCACTTGGAACAAGAAGCCCTTCAATGGTACCGTTGGTACATCAAAGCTCATCCCGAGCCAAACTGGACCGATTTTTGCCAACTCCTTTTGCCACGATTTGGTCCTAGTGCTTTTGACGACTTCACAGGAGCACTTACTAAACTTCACCAAACTAGCACAATGAGAGAGTATCAGACAGAATTTGAGAAACTCACCAATCACACAGAACGATTGTCTGATGAATTTTACAGGAGTTGTTTTATCAGTGGTCTTAAGGATGAAATCCAGTCAGAGGTTAAAATTTTCTGTCCCAACACAGTGATGGAAGTCCTAGGTTTGGCTAAGTTGGTAGAAGACAAGCTTGCATCCCAACAATGCTCCAAACCCACTTTTGTTCCCTTCCGAAATATGGGTTCTCAACGACTTCCCATCCCGCCAACTCCTCGACCAACTCCTATCAAGCATTTGTCTAAAACCAAGATGAAGGCACGCCGAGAAAAAGGGCTTTGTTATAATTGTGATGGAAATTCACTCGGGAACATAGATGTGTTCAACAAAATCTCTATCTCTTGGATGTGGATTCTCTGCCTACCTCTGCACTTGGTGAAGAAGCTCCAGATACAGTAGATGATCAGGTTGACATTAAGCACTCGCCTATTGACACCCCATCTAAGGACGACCCACCCGTGATCTCTCTCCATGCTGTAACCGGCGTCACAACCCCACAAACAATGTAGGTCAGGGGATACTACAAGAAGTTTCCTCTTACCATACTCATTGATTCTGGTAGCACTCATAACTTCATTAACCCTCGGATTGCCAAACAGGCTGATTGTTTTGTCCATCCTTGCTCCAACTTTGAAGTCATGGCTGCCAATGGGGGCACCTTACCTTGCAAGGGGAAGTGTCACAATGTGCGTATCTCTATGGAAGATTATAACCTGCGCTCTGACATGTTTGCCTTGTCCTTAGGAAGATGTGATGTGGTTTTGGGCGTTCAATGGTTATGCACACTTGGCCCCATCTTATGGCATTTTGCTAGACTTTGGATGCATTTTTCAGTCAAGGGGGCACAGCAAAAATTAATGGACTTACAACTAAGGTCTCTCCGCATCATCAGTTCACATCGCCTGGAAAAAATCTTTAAGAAGAATTCACATTGTGTCATTGCTCAACTCCATTCCATTCAGATGCACCCATCAATGGTCTCCACTAATTCCTTGGATGGATATGCAAGTGTCTTTGTTGAACCAATGAGCTTGTCGCCTTCAAGAGACCTTTCCGGTAAGAATTTAGTCGCATCTACCTCTCAGCATGAAATGTTTCCTATTTTGCATGCAATACAGAAGTGGCAGCCATACCTATTAGTAAATTATTTCTGCATCAAGACTGATCTCTAGAGTCTGAAAATTTTTCTGGAATAATGGGTCTCCTCCCCAACACACCTGAAATGGGTTATCCAACTCATGGGCTATCCCTATGTGATCACTCAGAAGAAGGGTAAGGACAATATGGTGGAAGATGCTCCTTCTCGCACAATTGATGACCCAGTTTCTCTTACAGCTCTTTCTCTGCTTGTTCCAAATTGGTTGCAATATGTTCAACAAGGATATCTCTTCTATGAACTCCATGCTTCTTCATCAGCAGGGCACTTTGGGTTCTTCAAAATGTATGACCGGGAACAATGTATCTTCTTTTGGTAGGGACTAAAAATGAAAATCCAACAGATGGTGGCTGACTCTGATACTTTCCAGGTCAACAAGGGTGAAACAACACTCCTTTCGGGATTGCTCAAACCCTTGCCCATCCCTACACAGCTTTGGCTAACTATTTCTATGGACTTCCTAGAAGCACTCTAGTGGTACAATACCACATCTCAAAGGACACCATATGAAGCAGTCTACGGACAGACACCGCCAGTTCTTCTTCCATACACCCTTGGCAGCTCCCTAGTTCAGGAAATTGACTTAGTTCTTCGAAACCGCGATCAAACTCTTCTCATTTTGCAGGACAATCTTCACATGGACAGAATTCGACTGAAACAACAAGCTGATCAACACCGTTCTGAGTGCACTTTCCACGCAGTTGATAGGGTTCTTCTTCATCTATAGCCTTCCAAGCAATCCTCCCTGACACTCCAAAGGCGTCAGTGGCCCGAAATGCAACCCAAGGATGCTACTAGGGAACCAATCCTTCAGATTCTGCAGCAATTTCTCCAACCAAAGCTTTGAGGACAAAGCTTTTTCTAAGGGAGAGGGGATGTTAGGAACCCGTGTCAACCCTTCTCTTTACTTTGTTAATATATTGTTGTTGGACGCATATGCTTTGTAAGTCGTCTCGTAGTATTTGTTCATCCATAGTTTATATTAGCCCATAGTATTGACCCATAGTATTGGATGCATATGCTCTGTAAGTCGTCCCGTAGTATTATATGTCCCATGGTTTTGACTCATAGTATTGGGCATAGACTTAGTATATAAGTGTGTGTTGAGGTCACTGAAGGAATCGTGAAGTTAATTGTATTGAGCTTGCTCAAAGGAGGTTTCCCCCTCGAAGTGGCTTGCAATCAATATAAAAGTGATTTTGAGTTCTGTTATTTTTGATATCTCGTGTATTTGCATTAATTATTGCAGGTTCATCACACATTATAAATATTAAAAATTTATAAATATCATTTTATAAATTCTTATTTTTCAAAAATATTATCAAATGTTTTCATTTATAATCATTTATATTTATTATTATTATTTGAAAATTAAATTATGATTTTTTAAAGATAAAAAATTATTTTTATGAATGTTATTTTAATTTTCAATTATAAAATATAAAATATAAATGGATATAATTTTAGATAATTAAAAAATATATTCATATAATCAAAATTCAACTAAATCTTAATGTAAATCTATATTATTTTAAAAAATGTTTTTTAAAATTGAAAATTATGAATAATATAATTAAAACTTCATTGGAGTTGGTGATAATATCTTAATGTAAATCTATATTATTTTAAAAAAGGTTTTTTAAAATTGAAAAATTATGAATAATATAATTAAAGCTTCATTGGATTTGGTGATAATAGGTTGAAATCTTAATAGATAATGTATATATACCTTTCAAATTTTGAAATCATTTTCTTGAAATTTGAAACGAAAATAAATATTTGTAAGAATTTGCCTGAAATTAAAAGATAGATTTAGTTTACTTTCATTGATGGATAAGCAGTCTTTTTAATATTTTACATTATGACTAATACTTATATATTTATATGTTTTATAAAAATTTGATCATTCTAAATTTTAGAAATATCATCTATCAATATACATAATAACATGAAGAAGATCAGTTTTAAAATTACATGAAAATTGGAAAATCAAATAAATAATAATATTTTATGATAAAGAAGTTGATTAATGGATTCCATATATTAATCATAAATAGATCTACTATATTTTATTTATTTTCATGTAAATCATAAGTTGAAACAAAAAAAATCTAAATATTTAATTTGAAATACTACAATAGAATTCAAATCAATCTCTATTTCTTTTCATTCTCCAACCTCATATGTTTTTCGTAATTCTATTTACATTATAAATTGCGTATATATATATATATATATATATATATATATATATATAATTTAGCTTACATCGGTGGATATCTTTTGTTGATTCTCTTGAAAATGAGATGTTATGTTGTGATAGAGGTCACGATTTCAAAACACCTGGGCTTACTCATGCTCCATGCTTCACTAGTACAAAAATAAATAAATTATTATTATTATTATTTTAATTTGCACTATCTCTTTATTGAAATCAATTCAACTACTTGATAACTCATAGATACATTTCACACTAAAATGTTATATATTAATCTATAACTTCATGCAAATATCAATCCTTTGACTTAGTTCAATTCATTTGATTGTTTCCTTTAGTGAATATTTTTTTTTCAAGTAGAAAAAAAGTACTTTTGGTATTCATTATAGTACTTTTTCTATTCACTATGAATCAAAAAGTACATCTTGAGGTTGTTAAAAAACAGTAACATTTGTTGTAAAAGTATAAGATCTGGAGAAATCCATTTCCATCAAAATACATACTGCCCATATACATCAAATCTAGTAATTGCACAATTACTAGTGGAAAAAATACAAAGTTGAGACAATAGTATCCTCCTTGTAAAAAAAAAAAAAAAATATCATAATGAGAATAAAACCACCAAAGAGTCTAATATATAGGGGAGGGATCCACTATCCATAGAAATTTCTTCCACGTATTCCTCCCAAAATAGGACTCCTTCATCTTCTAAAAGAGCCTCTTTAGACAAGATATTTGCATTAGAATTGATCTCCCTGAAGATATGCTCAATAGTCAAGTCATAAAAGTAAGCCACAAGGTTTTGTATTCTCGAACACCAATGCTGGAGTGATAAAACCAGTAAATTGCACATCTTCCTTTCCATGTTAACAACAACCAAGAAATCTCCATATATCATCAAGTTTCAATGCCAGAAGCAATGGTAAGTTTTGTAAGGCACCATAGTGCCATCATCTAAGCCTTGGTGTTAGACCCTGAACCATAGATAGTCTTCATCCTAAAACAGTGATCTTTGTATATTTTCAAGTGGAAATGAGCAGCACATCTGCCCCCTTGTGTTGTACCATCAAAAAGACATAAGCAAAATTTTCAACTCAGGAATTTCATCTATCTACTTGACGGGATGCTCTTTTGTCTTTGAAATTCATATTGTTGTAATCTTTATATAATTTGATGATACTTAAAACACTATCATATGAATTCATTGGTTTCCCTTCAAAAATTACAAAATTTCGAGATTTCCATATATCCTAGCACACGAAAGCAAGTAGAATTATATGATCATAGCAATTTTTGAGCCATATCTACAAGTTTGTATCAATATATTTATTTCCCCAAACATGTGTAATATTTTATCCATTCAATTATATGACTTACTCTAACAAAACAATAGAAATCTTATTCATTAAATTCTTCACTGATATGAGATATCATAATTACAATTTTCAAATGAATAGTTATAATTCCCCAAAACTTTTATTTAATGGTGTAATTATTCACTTTTATGTTGTTCATTATGATATTCGTGTTTTATCTTTTCGTTATTAGTAATTTGTTGTTGAGATGATTTTTATCATCAAATATTTGGTAATTACAATTTCCATTAAAGTAATAATCATTTCCAAAAATGTTTTTATGTCATAATTACAATTCCCAATAAAATTTCTTTAAAAGAAAGACAATTATTAATGCAAGTTTAAGTGCTTACATTACACTTGTAATCGCTTTAACCTAACACATTGATGCATATCAAGTAGATTTTTTCCTTAGATTATGATTGATAAGATTTAGTTAGAAGTGTGCTTTAACTTATCTTTAAGCTTTAATGCAATATTATAAATATTCACTTTTATAATTCATTATCCTATTTTTATTATTATTATACAATCAGATAAATTTATGTTATTTGAAATAAAAAATGTCATTATTATCAGCTTGTTATGTTATTTATCATTTTTTTTCTTCTTATCTCTTCAAAGATAATACTAGCCATGAAATAATATAATTCACTATTATACAAATATCCATATTTTTTATTATTTTTATACTACTAACTTTATAATTATATTTATAATTAAATAAATTTATTATTATACAAATATCCATATTTTTTTATATTTTTTATACTTCCAACTTTTTAATTATATTTATAATAAAATAAATTTATTAAAAAGTGTGTAAGATTTTATTATATAACTAAAACACACTGTAAAAAGGTTATGCTACCCAACAAACCATAAACATAATGCAATTATTATAATTTTCAAAATATTTTTTTATAAAAATGGGTAGCCTTTTTTTTCTATTTTAATAAAAAAATATTGATAATTATAATATACATGTTTAATATGTTGTTACTAAAGGTGTGATAAACAACTACAACATTTAATGTTGTTCATAATTTTTTTTCTACGGAAAAAAATAATTATAACTATATTAATGAAAATAAAGCTACATTTTTCAAATGCATTCATGAAGTAAACTTCATCTTCATCTGCATTTTTCAGTTTGAGCAGAAACCCAATCTTTTAAGTCAAAAAGTAAGTTCTACTATAGTATCACATATCTTGTCAGATATTACAAAATTCACATGTAGAAATGAAAGCTTCCAATATCATATGAGATCTATATCTTCACAAAAAGTGCAAAAGTAGAGAACTCTTGCATATGTTGTTATAAAAACAATTTATAGAAAAGAAGCATTCTGATAGTCTATTATGATTGAATTTTGATTTTCAGTAATGTGCCATTCATTTTCATGCATCAAAGATCCATTATTTCCCTGTTGATATGCCAAAGAGTTTCTTTCTTTATAAATATGCTTGATTCCTATCGAATCTATCACGACTGTGAGTCTTTTTGTTTCTTCCAACAAAGGTTCCAAACAAACAGTATGAATCTTAATTTTCCTAGTTACCCAATTTACTATGATCTAAGAATCCCCAAAAATTTTGACAGTTGTTATATTTTTCTCCACTGCCAACCATAGAAAAGTCTAAGAGCATACAATTCTGCATAATTGTTTGACCCACTTCCAAGACCAGCTTTAATTTAACTCAAAGAGTATTGAACATTGAAAAAAATAACACCCCTGCACCACATCTCTTAGTAGTCCCCTCTGTTGCTCCATCAAAATATTCCCATGGATACTTCATGTCAATTTGTTCCTTGATCACGTGTCATATATGGATCTGTAACTTATCCTTTAGGAAGTAGTTGAGGATGCTTGTACTCTGGATAGCACATTGAAGAGGAAAAATGACCTTGTATTCAAAACAACTTGAATTTCGTGGAATCAAAATCCCCCAAGCTACAATAAGAGGAAGAGACTTATAGTCCTCTAAAGAGTCATTTGATTTCCAAACCTTTAAACAATCTTCCATAGTATCCCATTTCCATATATTTGAAAGTTTTAACTTTGTTTCTATTTCTTTCTAGAATGTGTTTGAAAAATCACATTCGCATACCAAACGAAAATTTGATTCTTATCCATTTTTACAGAGATAGCATCTTTCTAGTCCCAATTTGTTTTTCCTTTGTAAGATAGCCTAGGTGAGTACATTATTTGACAGAAGGAACCACATAAAAATCTATATTTTCATAGGACATTGATATTTCCATATTGTCTTCCACCACCAGGATGAGTTTGTATTCACCTTTTCCTTAATTAGATGACTATAACCACTTATCATCATATAGAGTACCCCAAAGAAGAGATATTCCATACTGAAGAGTCATTGTTTGCAATAATCTTAACATTTGTAAGTTTAATATTTGAGATAAGTTGATTCCATAGTTCCCTATCTGCTCCTTGAAAACCTTCAGCTTCAGCATTTATCCAACCTTTCCCTCTAAATTAATAATTTCCATGATCTGTAATATTATTTAAAGGGATAAACCCAGCTTCACTGAGAACAACTAACATGTAATCTGGAAGTTTAAAGGAAAGATTACACCCAACCCAAGGATCTGCACCTAACTTGATAGAGAGACTGTTTCCCACTTTCCAAGTTAAACCAGCTTCTATCAAGTCAAAATATTGAATAAATGCTTTCTAGAAAATATACATTTTATTTGATTATTTGTTCGGGATTCTAATCCAATCCACAAATGAGAGAGGTGTAACATATTTCTATAACTACTTGTACCCAAATACCTGTACCTGTAATCAACCTACAAACAATTTTTGCTGCAAGGGAGTTCGTAAAAAGGGTAGGTATCTTGAAACCCCATCCTCCAAATTTTTTCGGTAGAGCCATACCATGCCAATTGATCCAAGCCATACCCTATTTATCCACTGAAGAAGACAAAAGAATCTATAAAACAATCTTATTATTTTTTCAAGAACACCTATTGGGATCCAAAAGCACATCCAGTAGACAAGAGTTGCTTCTAAATCTGCTTTAACCAAATTCAAACACCCACCTTTTGAAATCCATCTGTGACTCCAATTTGATATACAAGCTTCACATTTTGATAAAAGCCAATCCCAATCCTTGTTAGAATAAGAAGGTGCATTTATTCTGAAACCAAGATACTTTAATCTTTCCTCCAATTGGGATGTATTATAAGGAAAAATATGTTTTATATAATTCATCTCCCATAATTCCATTTTTTCCCCCATGATTAAAGATTTTTCATTATTTATCTTCACTCCAGATGCCTCATAGAACTCATCGAGAATGACCTAAAGTTTCTCCATATCATGGATTGATCCATGAGCGAAAATTAACACATCATCTATAAACAAGATATGGGTAAGTCTCATTGGTCCACCAAAGGAAATGCCTTTAAAATAACTAGAATGTTTGGCTTCAAGAATAGCTCTTCGCAACCCTTCAACAATTATGAGAAAAAGAAATTGGGAGAAAGGGCATTTTTTTCTGATGCCTCTACTAGGTCTAAAAAAATTTGAGGCAGAATCATTTATGAGAGAGAATTAAGGCATCCCATTATCCAGGAGATGAAAGGAACTTCAAATCCCATATGAGAGAGAATAGTCCTTAAATAGTTCCAATTACCCGGTCATAGGCCTTACAGAGGTCTATTTTCAATACCAAGGATTTGACTTTCTTTCTTTCTATAGTGTGTAAGCCTTCTTGAAAAACTCATATAGCCTCATGTATTTGTCTTCCTAGAAGAAACCCAAACTGTTCTCCTGAGAAATAGTCACTCAGAATTCTCTTTATTCTAGTGTAAATCACTTTTTCTATTATCTTGTCGATACAGTTACAAAGGTATATTGGTACGAAATTCTCAAAACAATATGGAAACTCTGTTTTGGGAATTAGTGTGATAAAAGTCGAATTGAAAATAGCTGGAATTTTTCCACATAATCTAGACTCTTCTATGAATTTTAGGATCCCACAACATCAAAAAGAACTAAGAAAAATTCAACCGGGAGGCCATTCAGCCCAAGACTTTTCTCTTTCTTGAATAGTCCCAGTATCTCTTTTAATTCTTCCAATGTTACGTCTTCCATCAGCATCGTGTTTTCTTCCTCATTTACTGTGGTAGGATATAACTGTGCAATCTTCATAATGTCTACCATTGACAAAAAAAATAGTCGAAATAGGATATACCTACATTAGCATTGTCCTCAAATCCTTCAACAATTTCCCCCACATCCAATGAGATTGTCCAAATGGAATTGACATTTTTCCTGTAATTTGCATAATGATGAAAAAACTTTGAATTTTTGTCACCATTAGACAGCCATAAAGCTCCACTTTTCAGTTTGAGTTTCGCTTCTTAGTCTATGAGTATCTTCCTTCTGCTAGATTCCAAGCGAATCTCAAGTTTTTTCACCTCGGAAATCATACCAAAGCCAAAACCATTATAATGATCTACCAAATCCTGTTCGATTTTATTTAAAATTCTGTCATCTTTCCTTTCTTATCTAAATACCACTTGATAGACAATTCTTTTTTCGATTTTAAATTCTTTGCAAACTGATTAGAAGGGATTTCCATATCCAATTCATCTGTAGACTTCCCTCCATATTTTAATAATTTGACAATGTCTTCATCTAAAATCATGTTTGCATTAAATCTTAAAGGACATGGAGATTTTTTAAAACCTTTAATAATCTCTAAGAAACTTGGGTTATGATCTGAATCCCCTCTAGATCCCACCCATTATTTGAATGTGAGCTTTTGTTCCAACAAAACCTATGAGACAAGAATCCTATGAAACCTCCTGAATTTCCTTTTGCATCAACAAACTTAAACTGCCAACCTGCTAAAAGATAAACCAAATCTAAAACTATCGGACCACCCTCACACATAATTTCTTGTAGAAAAACAACTTCAGGTTTATTTATGTCAATTAACCTTCTTAGTACTATCCTTTTGGCTAATTTATCTAACCTTGGGCAATTTAAGGACATTATCAGCATCAGAAAACCCCCTACCGACCTCCCACTTCTCTAAGCTCCGTTTTAAACTGGATTTTCCTTCCTCGTTGAATTCTCTCCAAGCTTGCTCCTAACAAAAACTAAAAGAGGTCTTTCTTCCTCCACCTTTCCTAATAGCACGATATTTTGACCACCCCATTATCCCTAGGTCATCCTTATGAGGGAAAGTACCATAAATATCAATGTTGTTAGAAAAACAGGATAGCAAAGCAATAACAATAAACAGAAATGCAAATATAATCACACACACATTACAAGAGAAACACATATATATCGTGGTTCACCCCAAGATGGGCTACGTCCACACTCAAAATTTGCCAGTCCTTATTATTATACCGTCCAGCAAAGTGAAGGGATACAACCTGCAGCACAGCCGCTACACTTCCTCTTCATTGTCTCATAGTCTCTCTTCCAATCTCAAAGATATTTACAATGCATAAAACCTAATACCACGGGATACCCAAAACCATGGTCCCAAAAACTGTTGGAGAAAACAGCCCCAAAATCATGGGCCCGAACCCCAAGGTAGGGGAATGCGTGTACAGTCCTCTGGGGTGCACGGATGAGACAATATCATCTATGAGACTTGAAGATCTGGCTCAACAACCAACAATCTCCCACTTGGATACTGATCACAGTAACTCCACCGTTGCTCCACTTACTGGACTTGGACTTGGCAAATTTCTCCTCTTCACCTTCATGCTAGAAGGCCAACTAAAACTGAGCAAGAACTCAATTTCTCTCTGGTCACTACCTTTGTGAACATGTCTGCAGGATTCTGGCTAGTATGTATCTTTTCCAGCTTCAACAATTCATCTTCTAGAACAGACCATATGAAATGGTACTTGAGTTGTATATGTTTAGTCCTAGAATGGAATGTTGAGTTCTTTGCAAGATGAATGGAACTCTAGTTGTCACTATACAACCTGCTATCCTTCTTCTTATTACCCACTTCCTCGATAAACCTCTACAACCAAATCATCTCTTTACTAGCCTATGTAACAGCAACATACTCTGCTTCCGTTGTTGAAAGTGCAACAACCTTTTGCAATCTTGAAATCCAACTTAATGTTGTTCCACCTACAGTAAACACATACCCTTTGGTGCTCCTCCTGCTATCCTTATCACCTGCCATATCTGCATCAACATATCCCTGTAGAATAGTGTCTGAACCTCCAAAACATAATGCCTGAGTGATAGTACCTCTAAAATACCTGAGAATCCACTCTACTTCCTTCCAATGTTCTTTACCTGGATTGTTCATATATATGCTCACAACTCCCACTGCTTGTGCAATATCTGGTCTTGTGCACACCATAGCACACATCGAGCTGCCAACTGTTGATTGATAGGGAATCTTGGACATGTAATCTGTCTCTTCCTGTGTCTTGGGACACATTTCCTTACTTAGACTGAAATGGCTGGCCAAAGGTGTACTAATTGGTTTTTCATTTTGCATTTTGAACCTCTCCAACACCTTTTGTATGTACTCACTCTGATACAATGTCGATTTGTGATTTTTCCTATCTCTCGTTATTCTCATACCAAGGATTTGCTTTGCAACACCCAAATCCTTCATCGCAAACGAATTAGCTAGATTCATTTTGAGCACATTTATATCCTACATGTTAGACCCTGCAACAAGCATGTCATCCACATACAATAACAAGATAATCTATCTTTCATTCTCTAGCTTCTTGAAATAAACACAGTGGTCATAATGACATCTACTATAACCTTGTTCTGTCATAAACCTGTCAAATTTTAAATACCACTTCCTTGGAGCTTCCTTCAAGCCACAAAATATCTTTTTCAACCTACACACCAAATTCTCCTTCCCTTTGACCTCATACCCTTGTGGCTACTGCATATATATCTCTTCCTCCAAATCCCCATGGAGAAAGGTTGTTTTTACATCAAACTATTCAAGATGCAAATATTTTACTGTCTCTAGACTTAAAATAGTCATAATTGAAGTCATCTTAAGAACAAGAGAAAATATTTCATCAAAATATATACCTTTCTTCTGTGCAAACCCCTTTACAACAAGTCTAGCCTTGTACCGCTTCTTACATCCTTCTTCTTCCTTCAACCTGTAAATCCATTTGTTCTGCAATGCGCTTTTTCCAGCAGGAAAATGAATCAAATCCCAAGTCTGGTTTCCTACCAATGAGTCCATCTCCTCATTCATGCCTTACTCCTACTTCTTTATAGTTTCCACCTACATTGCTTCTTCATAACACTCTGGTTCACCAGCATCAGTCATTAATAAATGATACATTGAAGGAGAGTATATTTCAGGGAGTCTACTTAACCTGGTAGATATTCTTGCAGTTGCAGGAGTTTTAGGTACTTGTTGTTGTTCTTGATTTTCTGGCACCTTTGGAACTTCATTTTCTTTAATTTCATCAAGTACTGTGTACTCTATGTTTTCCTTTTCCTGTTTCTTTCCCTGCAACTGATCTTTATACATGACCTTTTCATTTAATATCACATCTCTACTCCTAATGATTTTTTTTATTTTCATAATCCCATAAGCGATAACCAAAATCATCAACCCCATATCCAATAAAGGTGCATTTATTGGATTTAGCTTCAAGCTTTGTTCTATTATCTCTATCAATATGAACAAATGATTCACAACCAAACGTTCTCAGAAATGAGTAGTTTACCTTTTTACTTGTCCATGCCTCCTATGGAATACCACCATCCAAAGCACTTGAAGGTCCTCTTTTTATTGCATAAACAATAGTATTTACAACATCCGTCCAAAACTGTAAGGGAAACCCTATGTGCAATCTCATACAACTTGCACGCTCCATGATTGTTCTGTTCATCCTTTCAGACAAACCATTTTCTTGTGGTGTTCTTGGGACTATATTCTCTCTACGAATCCCATGGTATGAACAGTAACTATCAAACTCCTTGCCACAATACTCACCTCCATTATCAGAACTGAGACACTTCAACCTTTTTCCTGTCTCATTCTCAACCAAATCTTTCCACTTCTTAAAAGTAGCAAACACATCAAATTTCTGTCTAATGCAATAAACCCAAGTTTTCTTAGTTGCATCATCAATAAATGTAACATAATAATGAGAGCCACCAAGAGATTGTACCTGAGCTGGTCCCCATACATTTGTATGCACAAGCTCTAACTTTTCATTTTTCTTCTGTTTCCCAACCCTGAGAAATCTGACTCTCTTTTGTTTTCCATAAACAAAGTTTTCACAGAATTCCAAACTTACTTGCTTCAAATCTGGCAGCAACTTCCTTGAGTGGAGAATCTGCATCCCCTTCTCACTCATGTGGCCAAGCCTATGATACCACAATGTTGTATATGTTCTTGTGGAAGTAAAAGAGATAGAATGTTCAGTATTATGAAGACATAAATACAACGTACCTACCCTGTCTCCTTTTGCTATCACCATTGATCCTTTAGTGACCTTCCACCACTTTTCTCCAAATGTAGATAGACAGCCGCCTTCTCCCAACTGCCCTGTTGAGATCAGATTTCTTTTCATAGAAGGAATATGCCATACATCTTTCAACAGCCAGTGAGTTCCATTCTTAACTTTTATCCATACCTTACCCATTCCAACAATGTTACATGGCTCATCCCCACCCAATAAAACATTTCCAAAATTTCCTAGAACATAATCATGAAAATATTTCCTGTGGGGTGTAGCATGACATGAAGCCCCTAAATCTACTACCCAATAATCACTTGTATTATCTAATGCAATAATCAAAGCATCTTGTAACACATCACCTACTACATTTGCTTCCTGGGTAGTTTCCTGCTGTCCATCTCCTTTCTTCTTTAGAGATCTGTAGTCTTTCCTTAGATGTCCTTTCTTTCCAGACGGTATAATAATAAGGACTGGAAAATTTCAATGTGGACGTAGCCCATCTTGGGGTGAACCACGATATATCTGTGTTTCTCTTGTAATGTTTGTGTGATTATATTTGCATTTATGTTTATTGTTATTGCTCTGCGATCATATTTTTCTAACAATTGGTATCTGAGCCGAAGGTCTATTTGACAGATAAACCCGCAGGAAACTAGTGTTTCTGGTTCGAGTGGGAGCAATCGAAGAAGAAGGAAAGTTTAAGGTTGAGAAGTTTAATTGCCAAAACATCCAGTTATTGAAGATACAAATGGAGGACTATTTGTACCAGAAGGATCTATTCTTGCCATTGGAAGGAAGAGCAAAGCAGCCGGCGGCCATGAAGGACGAAGAATGGGAGGTTCTTGACAAAGAGGATTTGGGAACAATACGGCTGAGCCTGGATTCGTCGGTGGATTTCAATATCTCAAAAGAAATGACAACGGATGGTTTGATGAACGCATTGGGTAAGTTATATGAAAAACCCTCGGCCTCCAACAAGGTATTTCTAATGAAGCATTTATTTAATATGAAGATGTCTGAAGGTGGAACTGTCGAAAGAAAGGACATCTGAAGAAAGACTGCAGATCTCAAAAGAAGAAAGGAGATGGACAACAGGAAACTACCCAGGAAGCAAATGTAGCAGGTGATGTGTTACAAGATGCTTTTATTCTTGCATTATATAATACTAGTGATTATTGGGTAGTAGATTCAGGGGATTCATGTCATGCTACACCCCATAGAAAATATTTTCATGATTATGTTCTAGGCAATTTTGGACATGTCTTATTGGGTGATGATGAACCATGTAAAATTATTGGAATGGGTAAGGTATGGTTAAAATTTAAGAATGGAACTGAATGGTTGTTGAAAGATGTAAGGCATATTCCTGCTATGTAAAGAAATCTAATCTCCACAGGGCAGTTGGAAGATGGCGACTATCTATCTACGTTTGGAGAAACATGGTCGAAAATCACTAAAGGATCAATGGTGATAGAAAAAGGAGACAATATAGGTATGTTGTATTTATGTCCTCATAATACTGACCATTATATGTCTTTACCTTCCATAGGAATAGATGCAATATTGTGGCATCATAGGCTTGGCCACATGAGTGAGAAGGGGATGCAGATTCTCCACTCAAGGAAGTTGCTGCCAGATTTGAAGCAGGTAAGTTTGGAATTCTGTGAGAACTGTGTTTATGGAAAATAGAAGAGAGTCATATTTCTCAGGGTTGGGAACATAAGAAGAATGAAAAGTTAGAGCTTGTGCATATAGATATATGGGGACCGGCTCAAGTACAATCTCTTGGTGGATCTCATTATTATGTTACATTTATTGATGATGCAACTAGAAAAACTTGAGTTTATTGCATTAGACATAAATCTGATGTGTTTGCTACTTTTAAGAAGTGGGAAGCTTTGGTTGAGATTGAGGCAGGAAAAAGGTTGAAGTGTCTCAAATCTAATAATGGATGTGAGTACTGCGGAAAGGAGTTTGATAGTTATTGTTCATACCATGGGATTCGTAGAGAAAAGAAAGTCCTAGGAACACCACAAGAAAATGGTGTGTCCGAAAGGATGAATAGAATGATCATGGAGCATGCAAGGTGTATGAGATTGCATGCAGGTTTTCCCTTATAGTTTTAGGTAGATGTTGTAAATAATGTTATTTATTTAATAAACACAGGGCCTTGAACTTCCTTGGATGGTGGTATTCAAGAGGAGGCACGGATAGGTAAAAAGGTAAACTACTCATTTCTGGGAACTTTTGGTTGTGAAGCATTTGTCCATATTGATAAAAAAAAAATAGAACAAAGCTTGAAGCTATATCCAAGAAATGTACATTTATTGGATACGGGGTTGATGATTTTGGTTATCGCTTATGGGATTGTGAAAATCGCAAAATCATTAGGAGTAGATATGTGATATTCAATGAAAAGGCCCTATATGAATATCAGTTGCAGGGAAATAAACGGGAAGAAGAAAACACAGAGTACACAGTGCTTGATGAAATTAAAGAAAATGAAGTTCCAAAGGTGCCAGAATATCAAGAACAGCAGCAAGTACCTGAAACTCATGTAAGTGTAAGAAGATCTACCAGGTTAAGTAGACTCCTTGAACGATACTCTCCTTCAATGTATTATTTATTGATGATTGATGTTGGTGAACCAGAATGTTATGAAGAAGCAATGTGGGTGGAAACTAGAAAGAAGTGGGAGCAAGGCATAAATGAGGAGATCGACTCATTGGTAGGAAACCCGACTTGAGATTTGGTTCAGTTGCCTGTTGGTAAAAGAGCATTGCAGAACAAATGGATTTACAGGTTGAAGGAAGAAGAAGAAGGTAAGAAGCGGTACAAGGCTAGACTTGTTGTAAAAGGGTTTGCACGGAAGAAAGTTATATATTTGATTAAATATTTTCTCTTGTTGTTAAGATGACTTCAATTAGAACTATTTTAAGTCTAGTGGCGGTAGAAGATTTGCATATTGAACAATTAGATGTAAACAAAACCTTTCTCCATGAGGATTTGGAGGAAGAGATATATATGCAGCAGCCACAAGGGTATGAGGTCAAAGGGAAGGAGAATTTGGTGCGTAGGTTGAAAAAGAGCTTGTATGGATTGAAGCTAGCTCCAAGGAAATGGTATTTAAAATTTGACAGGTTTATGACAATACAAGGTTATAGTAGATGTCATTCTGACCAGTGTGTTTATTTCAAGAGGCTAGATAATGGAACATATATTATCTCATTATTGTATGTGGATGACATGATTGTTGCAAGATCTAACATGCAAGAAATAAATGTGCTCAAAAGGAAGTTAGCTAATTCAGTTGCGATGAAGGATTTGGGTGCCACAAAGCAAATCCTTGGTATGGGAATAACAAGAGACAAGAAAAATCCCAAATTGACATTGTCTCAGGGTGAGTACATACAAAAGGTGTTGGAGAGGTTCAAAATGTAGAATGAAAAACCAGTTAGTACACCTTTGGAAAACCATTTAAAACTAAGTAAGGAAATGTGTCCCAAGACACAGGAAAAGATAGATTACATGTCCAAGATTCCTTATCAATCAGCACTTGGCAGCTTGATGTATGCCATGGTGTGCACAAAACCAGATATTGCACATGCAGTTGAAGTTGTGAGCAGATATATGAACAATACAGGTAAAGAACATTGGAAGGCAGTACAGTGGATTCTCAAGTATATGAGAGGTACTACCACTCATGCATTAAGTTTTGGAGGTTCAGACACTGTTCTATAGGGATATGTTGATGCATATATGGAAGGTGATAAGGACAGCAGGAGGAGCACCACAGGGTATGTGTTTACTGTAGGTGGAACAACAATAAGCTGGATTTCGAAACTACAAAAGGTTGTTGCACTTTCAACAATGGAAGAAGAGTATGTTGTTGTTACAGAGGCTAGTAAAGAGATGTTTTGGTTGTAGAGGTTTATGGAGGAATTGGGTAAGAAGCAAAAGGATAGAAGGTTATATAGTGATAGCCAGAGTGCCATTCATCTTGCAAAGAACTCAACATTCCATTCCAGTACTAAACATATACAACTCAAGTACCATTTCATATGCTCTGTTATGGAAGATGAATTGTTGAAGTTGGAAAAGATACATACTAGCCAGAATCCTGTAGACATGTTCACAAAGGTAGTGACCAGAGAGAAATTGAGTTCCTGCTCGGTTTCAGTTGGCCTTTGTGAAGGTGAAGATGATAAATTTTCCAAGCCCAAGTTCCATCAAGTGCAGCAGCGGTGGAGTTGTTGTGATCAGTCTCTGAGTGGGAGATTCTTTGTTGTGGAGCTTGATCTCCTAGATTCAAAGATATTATTATTCAACCATGTTTGTACGCCAGCTTTATATGATATGCAGAAGGACTGTTCACTCACCCCAACAAGGAAGTGTTCGGATATCCACATCATCTTTTTCAGGATCTTGCATGCAATTAGGGTTTGCATGCAAAATCTAGGGTTTGCATGCACTTGCATGCATCCCAGTCACCAGTTTGATGCCTCCAGCACCTTAGCCACCTCATTCTAGCACCCGGGAGCCACTTACTACAGAGTTTTAGCCCTCCTAGGCTGAAAGGCACCCACTTCTCACCTACTGCCAGAGAAGGGCGCACTTGTTCACCTACCATTGCAGTTCCACTTCAGTTACATTCAGTTAGCTCCGATTCTCCCTGATTTGAGGCTAGTTTCACTCCCGACTAACTGTTTCACTTCCGTTGGACCTCCATATTGAATAGATGACTTGTTCTGAATTCAGTTAGTCTCCCATGCGCCCCCCCACTGAGCCTCCTTCCCTTAATCAATGCTACACACTTCAGTTACACATGACACACTCAGTTAGACTCAGATTGACACCTAGATGACTGGTTCTTGTGCATTGATGACCACCACTGATTGATGATGAGGACTCCTAGTTGGAGTCAAGCTACTCCATTCAGTGATTCGAATGTCCTACTTAGTCAATTCGAATTGCTCATTGACAGATATTGTATTCTATTGTAATTCATTCACCCTTTCTGGGATATTGAGCACTGCTGCATGTTTTGCATAGTTTTACACCATATTTTCTATATTCATCTGTTGTGATTGATTTACTTGTTCATTAGATCTGCTGTGACTAATTTTACATGGTATCAGAGCCATTGCAGGGACAAGATCTCTTTTCTACAGGTGTTTCTACAAGAAGATTTGACTGAATTGCTCAAAAATTGCAAAAGTTTTGGCATGAGATATCTCAAGGGCATTCGCTCCTGTGCATGCAAAGCTTGAAAATACATCCAATACCACTCTAGAAGCTTGAGTTTCCACATAATTCCTGGATCTGATACATTGGACCCATTCAACATTGTTTGATCTCCAATCCCAGGTGTGATGCAACTCTAAAAGGGTGGATTGTTCGACCTTACGGTTCTTGGTTTGATTGTGATTTATAGGTTATCAAGCTCCTATTTTGCATTCGCTACACTGTGCATGCAAACTCCTCTTTTGCATTCGCTACACTTTGCATGCAAGCTCATCTACATCAGTTTGACTCGCTCCTAGCAATGGAATACTCTTCTTCAAAGCCTATCCTCACCCCATTCAATTATTTTGATTGGAAAGATGATATGGAGATCATATTACGTTCAAAAGGTTACTACCGAGTCACTCTTGGTCTTGAATTGGAGCCAAACAATGTGTCAGATCGAACCAAACACTACAACAAGCTTGATGACGCTTATGGTCTTCTTTGTCTCTCCATCTCCAAAGATCTTCACTTCCATCTCAGCGGATTGAAGACTCCAAAATCCATATGGGAGCAACTTGAAACACTATTTGGCAAGCAGGATGAGCTTAGGGCTTTTCAATTAGAGAATGAATTGATTGGCCTTAATCCTGAGAATTTCGAAACCATCAATGAATTCTTCTGAAAATTCAAGAACTTGAACTTGCAATTGAAGAACAGTGGAGTTATCAAAGAGGATAAACAATTGATCCTCTCCATTCTAAGCAAGCTTGGGAAAGATTATTCGGTATTTGTCTCTACTTTCAATTCCGATCGGCTAACTACCCCGAATTGGAAGATGCCTACCTTGAATGCCTTCATTGAGTCCGTCACAAAAGAGCATGACAAGTTGATTCAAATGGGGTCCATAAGCTCCAAAGATTCAACCCTATATGTTTAAGGACCCAAGATCTCGAATGGTAAAGGAAAGCAAAAGAAGGAGAAGCCCAAATTCGAGCCTCATAAGCAAAAAGACAAAGGAAAACAAACGGATGCACCATCCAGTTCGAAGTTCAAGCAAAAGGGAAAAGAAGGTAACCAAAAATCTAAATGTACTTATTGCAATCGTGGCTTTCATCTCGAAATTTCATGTATGAAGAATACTATAGATCAAATGGCCCTCCTTTTGGAAAAGAACAACATAACTCTTCCCGACGGTGCAAGGAAGAAGGATAGGAATGATGATCATGAAAGAGGACAAGCACTCATGGCAACGGTTTCGAAGCCCACTACTCTCTTGATAGATTCAGGTGCATCAAATCATATGGCTGCAAATATTGATTCTTTTTCCTCATTCGATCCAAACAGCTCCATCCCCATCCATTTGGGAGATGACTCAAAAATTTCTTCAAAGGGCAAAGGTACGATTCATGTAGATCATGGAATCTTTCAGAATGTTCTCTATGTGCCTTCCTTGGCTTCAAATCTTATTTCTGTGTATCAAATCACACACACTGGTGAACCGAAGCAAGTTACATTCAGCCCTAATACAGTTGAAATTTCTGATATCAAAAGTGGAAGACTAGTTGCAGTCGGAAAGGCAAATCACACTGCAAAATGCTATGAGTTTTCACACTTTATTCCGCTTGCAAAGCCCACTGCTCTTCGCACACATGGTAATGAGGTTAATAGGCTTTGGCATGAAATTGGACATCTTAATTATAAGTATTTTCTACTGCTATCAAACAAATCCATGGTAGATGGCCTTACACAACTCAGTTCCTCGAAGGGAATATGCACCGGTTGCATCATTGGGAAGCACCCCGAGCACAGATTCGACCGCGGAAAAGCTAGCAAAGCTTCTACTATTTTGGGGTTGATCCATTTTGATATCAGTGGTCCTCTACCCCATATGTCATTAAATGGTTCAAGGTATGTTTTGACATTTATTGATGATTTTTCCCTCTTTACATCGGTATTCTTTCTCAAAAACAAGTCAAAAGTGCTTGGAAAATTCAAGGATTTTAAGGCTTCTGTTGAGACCGCCACTGAGAGCAAGATCAAAGATCTTAGATCTGATAATGGTGGAGAATATATTAAATCTGAGTTGCTGCAACTTTGTTCCCAAAGCGGAATTCAGATCCAACATACAGTTCCCTACACACCCCAGCAGAACGGTGTAGCGAAAAGGAAAAACCGGTCACTGAAAGAGATGGCTACATGCACGATTGAATCAAAAGGTTTGGCTGCAAATCTTTGGGCTGAAGCAATCAATGTTGCTGCATACATACAGAACTGAGTTCCACATTCATCCGTGAAAGGTATGACTTTTTTCGAAGCATTCTTTGGTCACAAACCGGATGTGTCAAATTTGAGAGTTTTTGGCTCTACTGCATAGGCTAGAATTCCTTCTAAGAAGAGACGAGCTTTGGATCCACAAAGTACCGAGTGCATACTGATAGGATATGAGGAAGAATCAAAAGCATATAAACTCATGGATATCAGATCTAAAAAGATATTCATAGAGCGCAGTGTGCAATTTGAAGAACCGCTTCAAGAATTGCAACTAGTCGAGGAAAAGACTGCCGATTCACCGCCTTCACCAGAAGAAGATCCGTGCAGCGATAATGAAGGTATGAGTTCTGATATTTCTGATATTTCAGCAGCATATGATGATCATGACATATCAGGTTCGGAATCCGACCATTATGATCCCCCTCAGTTACCAAAGTGGGCCCAAAACACTCTCCAATCTGCTGGTTCGAACCTTGGAAATCCTGCTGATCCGAGACGAACAAGAGCAGACTTTCAAAGAGCAGGTATGGCACTATCTATTGCTGATCCATTACTTCCTGAGATTTTTTATTTGATGGCTGGTTCAAATCCCACTGTTAGCACTTAGATTTTATTCCGGTTGTAAGAAAATAAGACCTAAGGTAACCTATTTCAAACCAAGCTTTAGGTAGAAAAACTAGCCATTTTCTCCACCAGAGAGGGCTCTCTCTTTGATATATATGTGAAGGCTAAAAATATACAAAGGTTCTTTTAGAATTTCTCAAAAAGTATTTTCTAGTCGAAAAGGTAAACAAGAAACATTGGGCATGGAGTCGAAGCTTTCAAAATGTATAATAAACCAGTAAGAGATTTTCACCATACAAATTTACACAAAGGCAAGATAGTAATCATATTACAGTCAATTTGATTTTTCAGGTGACAAAGAAAGAAGTAAAGACATTCCATCAACAACAGGCATCTATCTAGGATGAATCTATTGTCAACTTTGGAGAATATAATGGATATTTAAATGCAAATAAAATGAGGCATAACCAGTATGAATCTCAAGTTATTTCAAGTGCTCATTTAAATATAGAAAAAAACACTATGGGAGATATAACGAAGAAAGTAAACATGCACATATAAAGATAAGGAGAATAACAGACTGTAAGACTAATTAACTCATGAATCTCTGATATCAAAAGATAGGTATCATCACTGTACTGCCTTTATTTCTTCAAAAATAAACTTTAAAACATACTTGTTTCTCAAAAAATTTCCAACCCCTTCAACAATGACCTCCATTGTTTTTTATACAAAATTTTTAGAAGAAGCTCCACATAACTGCTTCTTCTAACTAATAATTAAAAATGTTTAACTAAAAGATAATTGTCTTCGAGTGACCCATAACTGTCTTTCAAATAATATTACAAATTTAAAATAAAAATGTCTTTTTGCCACTTGGCAAAACTTTTTGGATATCATCCTTTTGCCACATGACAAGAGTTTCAAATGCATCTAGGTATGAACAGAATATCTGGTCTTTCCGTACTTCTCCACGTAATTCCATTGGTCAACCGTGGGTAGGTCATAACTGGTCATTTCCTTCACCAAGACTCGCATCTCGATATGACCTGCATAAGAAATAGGAAGAAGGTTTGCACAAGTTGAAATTAGCATATTTAGAATTTCAAATTCCCCTGACATTTTTTCCATTAAAATTTTCCCTGTGAGCATGTGATCTAGCTGCTGGAAATTTCGGTGATCCATCCTGATATCAAACAGTAATCTTTTATAATCATTTGGAGGAATTAATTCACTATTTTCGTTCCAGAAAGCTAGGAATCCCTTATTCACTAACTTTTCAAATTGCTTTTTGAACTGGATTACTTCTTTCCTTATTTCTCCTGCTTTGGCCTCGACATTTTCGACATGTGAGTATTTGCCCAAGATCCTTCTGGCCCAAGTGATGACAGAAATTCTGTTCGTTATACTCATGGCTGTCAGGTCTGCCTCAGATAGACTGTTTAAAAATGTTATTGCTCTCTGGGCTATTTCTTTCGGCTTTCTATTCAGGCTCTCTCTGACTGCCCGACAACTTTCGAAGGCATCTTTGGCTACCTTTTCTTTAACTCTTATATAATCCAGATATGGCCTAAGTTTTTCAACCTCTTTAATAATCTGATCCCACACCATATGTTTACACCCCTGCATAGCAGCTTGTCCTGTTGCATGAGCTGCTAATCCTTTATTATTATTGCTCAATTCCTGATTGTTTGCCTGCAAAGTTTTTATTTCTTTTTCTTTTGCTTCATTTTCTTCTTTCAATTTCTGTATCTCTGTCTTTAACAATTTTATTTCATTATCTTTTAAACTTATTTGTGACATTGCCTGTAAAATTCCATCTACACCGGTTTTATCCTCTTCTGAGCCTGTAGATACTTGCTGCTGACTATTCTCTGCTAATTGTTTTCTTGCTGTTGCTAACTGTTCTTCTAAAATGAACCTTTCTTTTTCCCAACAATCCTTTTCGTCAGAAAGCTTTAACATTTTGGCAGTGACATCATTGACTTCGTTAGATAGTTCTTCTTTCTCTTTTTCTAATATTGTCACTTCTGCACCTTGAATGAGTACAGTGTCTGGGATTTTTAATTTTCGTCTCAAAGTTAAGATCATATCTTCCTTCTCCTTGAGCAGTTTAGTGGCTGCATCTCCATCTTTATTAGTCAAATCTATTTGCAATTTCTTGATTTGTTGTTGTCGAGACTTATTCTCCGCCTTTTCCTGTCTCAACTGATTATTTAATTTGTCTACTGAATTCTTCAGTTTGTCTGCTCTCAATGTGGGCCCCAAATAGTCTGAGTATATGACCTCTCCAGCTTGTCTATGTAACAAAATTTTATCACGGGCATTTACTTTTGACAAGTCTATCTTCATCTCTGAGATCTTGTTTTTTGTTACAACTGAAAATTTCAAAGAATTTTCTTTGATGTTCCTGCTGGTAAATAAGCTCACTTCATTATTTGATATATTTCTGACCTTTGGAAACAATTGACTTGTTTGCTTTGCTGATTCCTGTTTATTTTTACTATGTTCATCAAATACGTCCATGATATTCCTGGGTCTATTTACATCACCCCCTACAGGGGTTTCTTCAATGTTGTATTCCTTCACTGTAACCTCTGGTATTTCATCTTCTGTCGCTTTTGCTTCTTCTGAAATTGTTGTCAATTCTTGTGACTCATCGATTTTCAATCTTTTTCCTTTTTCTGTCTCTTCATCATCTATGACCATAATGTCCTGTATAGGTCTTTTGGACCCCACTAATGCAGTATTTATTTCGCTTTATGTTTCTACCGTTGCTTCTTCCAATGACATTTCTTTGTCGGATGTGTCTGGAATAATTTCTTCTTTGTATTCGAGCCAGTTGGCTCTGTCTGCCATCCCTTCGACAATTTGATGATTCAGAGCCTTGATACGATGCTCAATTCTTCGTTTGGATATGATATTAAGGGGTCATATTCCATAGTTGCATCTGTCTCAAAATTCATGTCTTTCAACAACTTCTCTATATATACAGCAGCGTTCTTATTCTTTATTGTGAACGGACCTAATGTGAAAGGGTATTTAATGTCCATTGCTTGTCTGTGAACTAAAAAAATGTTATCTTCTACAATCAATTTCTGTCTTAAGAATTCTAAGGCAAAAATCCTCAAAGTGAGGAATGCTGGTAACATATAAGGTTTATGCTTGAATCAATACAACCTGACTACTGTACTATCTTTCGATAAAAACCAGTCTCCTGTAGCATACTCTGTATTCAATTGCATTGATACCTGCATTTCCGGTAGTACTCTAGGTAGGTTTTTTCCAAAAATCATTTTAAAGATCGCTGAGAGCATGTAGTTGATAAAGTTGAACATATTATTTTCCAGTGGAGTTGTGAAAACAATCTCTGGGAACTGTAATTCTTCCTGACTGGATACCATAATCATTCTCATTAAAAAGGCCTAAAACCTGAAATGTCTGTGCGTGGAAAAATTGACCATCTGGTCATGCATCCTTTCTGCTATGAATGTTTCAAAATTTAGTCGGGGAATTTGACTTTCGTCAATTCCCGACTGGACTATACTTATTCTATACAATAAACTCAATTGAAACTCAGTTATATACAAATCCGTATCTAACCCTAAAACTACGGCCAGCAGTGTCAAGACCAACTGAGTATTTTCATTAAAAAGATTGATATCTAAAGGGTAAGGGAGTTCCGAAATGCTAGTCTCTGGTCTGAGACACGTCAACAAAAACATTTCCCTATCACTCTGAGAAGCATGATGAAAATTTTCAATAATTGAAATCTCAGAAAAAACCTCAGGGTCTAGGGTTTGGGGCAAATCTGCTTCCAGGGCTCTAATCAATTCGGCTGGCTCAATTTTGCAAATGGCTCGGGTCTTCTGGCTATTTAAAACGACTCTTTCTTCTCGGGAATAATTTTCGGCACACCAGGAGACGAATTCTGGGAAAACAGGAAATTGGTCTGGGCAAAAAGCTATCAGAGACGACTGGTGAACCCTATCGAGGTCTATACCCTCTTTTAATAACTCAGATAACTTAATTTTTACATCGGAGACCGGAAACCTAATTAGGGTATCGTAAACATCTTCATCTCTGTCTTCTAGGGCATCTTTTGACCTAAAAACGTCTATATCTTCCACAGTCTCTATTTTAAACGCTTCTTTTAAACAAAATTCCGTTTAAAAAGTGTGACAGGTCACCAGACCCTACCTGTAAGTGCTCGCTTTTCGCCTTCTGTCGCAATCGCCATCTCCCACCAGTCTTCGGAGCTCTCCAGGATAACGACACATGCAAAATGCCGTTATGTGGAGCCCTTTCTTTTTATATAAGCCTTTTTAAAATAACCTCCTTGCACCTTTATGGACGCGGGCCATATCCAACCGTTGATCTACGAAGCTTTGTTTTGGACCGTCAGATCTCGTCCCCCTTTATTCCACTGGTGGTATCCGCGATCGAAAAGGCGGTTTATTTTTCCGGTTTGCTCCCCACGCGGATACACCATCTATTGACACCTGTTATGGTGGTTTATTCTACGCGACCGCTTTTCCTTATATCCCGTGTGCATGTTCCTGGCCTCGGATGAAATGTTGGCCGTTGATTTCATCTAGGTATGTATCAGCCTTCCGATCATTGTAAAATATGATGCCACGTGCCATGGCCCTACCGAGTTTTCCCTGTTCGCCACGTGTTGGGTCCCATCTTGCCACGTAAGGTATCTTTCCACATTTCCATAATGGGTGGTTCCGCGCGGTGCTATAGTGGTTTCCGATACCACTTTATCCATGCGCGGATGAATGAATATAGGACACGTGCCTTGGTGGTATTATGTCCGCTACCACCCTTCACCATTTGTTGACGATTACATTGGCAACGCGGGGTTGATATTGACCGTTGATCTTGATCTATAATATCTCCGCCGACGTAACTTGACTGGTGTTTAACCCTTACATATATTTGTTGGCGGACTTTACAAATATGGGTTTTTCTTCTACACTTTTATATAAAAACCTTCAATTCAACCCTTTTTTGTGATGATTTTTTTTCTTAGGACCTTTTAGCAAAAGTTTTAGGTCTCCTCAGACCTGGTGTCAACACCCACATCATACTATTTTGCTCACCGAGATCCGAGATGGCAAAGTGCCATGGATGAAGAGTACAGTTCTCTTCAAAAGAACAACACATGGGAGCTAGTTTCTCTTCCACCTGGAAGAAAATTAGTGAAGTGTAAATGGGTCTACCGCATGAAAGTTGTTGCTGATGGCTCTATCAGCAAATACAAAGCAAGGGTTTCTCCCAAGTCCAAGGAGTGGACTACACTGAGACTTTTGCACCGATTGCAAAGATGGATTCCATCCGCCTTGTTTTAGTTGTTGCCACATCCAAGCACTGGGAAGTGCACCACATGGATGTGAAGAGTGCATTTTTACATGGAGACCTTGCTGAAGAGGTATATATGCAGCAGCCAGAGGGCTACACATCAGATCCATCATTAGTTTGCAGATTGAAGAAATATTTGTACGGGTTAAAACAGGCCCCAAGAGCTTGGTACGCAAAGATGGACTCCTTCCTTCTTTCTCAGAATTTCCAAAGATGCAAATCTGATCCGAATGTGTATCTTCAGCGAGTTAAAGGTAATTTGTTGGTTATTGTACTTTATGTTGATGATCTTCTCATTACTGGTAGCACACTTACTTCAATAAACAAGCTAAAATCTGCCTTAAATCTAGCTTTTGACATGAGCGATTTGGGCTTGGAGATAGCTCAAAATTTTGATGGGATCACTATATCTCAGCAAAAATATGCTTCCGACCTGTTATTGAAGTTTAATATGGCTGAATGTAAGGCATCCCCATTCCCATTCGTCTCAGGAATCAGTCTTGAGGAGGGAGATTCTACACCGCTTGCAGATTGCAGTATGTATCGACAGTTGATTGGTTCACTACTTTATTTGACACACTCACGGCCTGATATCTCATATGTCGTGAGTGCCGTGTCAAGATATATGCAGCAGCCACATGAGCTTCATTGGCGAGCAGCCAAGTGGATCTTGCAGTATGTGCAAGGTACGAGACAGTTTGGCATACATTATGCTGCAGATTCTGAGCTAGATTTCATTGGTTTTACTGATTCAGATTGGGTAGGTGATATCATTGATCGGAAGTCCACTTTCGGTTATGTTTTCATGATTGGTCATGGTGCTATTTGCTGGTCCAGCAAAAAGCAAGCAGCCATTGCACTTTCTTCAGTAGAGGCAGAGTATCGAGGGGCAGTCAATGCCTGCATTCAGGCAGTTTGGTTGCAGGGTATTCTTTCCGAGTTTGGTTTTGGTGGCACTACTTCGAATGTCCTATTTTGTGACAATAAAAGTGCTATCAAGATCTCCACAGATCCAGTTCAGCGGCAGAGGACCAAACACATTGAGATTCATATGCATTATATTCGACAGTTGGTGCATGACCGCACCATCATTCTGCAATATTGCCCTACTGATGAGCAAATTGCAAACATCTTCACCAAGAGCTTCACTGAGAAGAAGTTCTCTTACCTCCGTTCACTGTTGGGGGTGAGTTCCATCATGGTGGAGACAGATTGATTCATTATTATGCTTTAGCTTGAGGGGGGGCTTTCTTCCCACTGGGTTTTCCGTCTTTCCTCACTTAGTTATTTTCAGCATTTTTTTGGATTATTGTATTGGGGTGACCTTTGGTCTTAGTTACCAGGGCCCCACATTATTTTTTGCACATCATAGTCTAGCTTGAGGGGGGGTGTTCGGATATCCACATCATCTTTTTCAGGATCTTGCATGCAATTAGGGTTTGCATGCACCTGCATGCACTTGCATGCATCCCAGTCACCAGTTTGATGCCTCTAGCACCTTAGCCACCTCATTCTAGCACCCGGGAGCCACTTACTACAGAGTTTTAGCCCTCCTAGGCTGAAAGGCACCCACTTCTCACCTACTGCCAGAGAAGGGGGCACTTGTTCACCTACCACTGCAATTCCACTTCAGTTACATTCAGTTAGCTCTGATTCTCCCTGATTTGAGGCTAGTTTCACTCCCGACTGACTGTTTCACTTCCGTTGGACCTCCAGTTTGACTAGATGACTTGTTCTGACTTCAGTTAGTCTCCCATGCGCCCCCCCACTGAGCCTCCTTCCCTTAATCAGTGATACACACTTCAGTTACACATGACACACTCAGTTAGACTCAGATTGACACCTGGATGACTGGTTCTTGTGCATTGATGACCACCACCGATTGATGATGAGGACTCCTAGTTGGAGTCAAGCTACTCCATTCAGTGATTCGAATGGCCTACTTAGTCAATTCGAATTGCTCATTGACAGATATTGTATTCTATTGTAATTCATTCACCCTTTCTGGGATATTGAGCACTGCTGCATGTTTTGCACAGTTTTACACCATATTTTCTATATTCATCTGTTGTGATTGATTTACTTGTTCATTAGATCTGCTGTGACTAATTTTACAGGAATTGTGGGGGAGGCGAAGCCTCCCCCTACTGGGGTCCGGGGGCAGCACCCCCAAGAAACGAGGTTCAGGGGTGAAGCCCCCGAAGGAAATTTTTGGGATTGTTTTATGGGCCCATGGTTTTGGGTAACCCGTGGTATTTTCCCATTGTATTTACCATTTATAAGAAATACATTGTAATCTGGCTAGGGTTGATGTATTAGGTATTATGCATTGTAAAGATACTTGAGATCATAAAGAGAGACTGTGAGACATTGAAGAGGAAGTGCAGCGGATGTGCTACAGGTTGTATCTCTTCATTTATTGGATGGTATAATAATAAGGACTGGAAATTTTCAGTGTGGATGTAGCCCATCTTGGTTGAACCACAATATATTGGTGTCTCTCTTGTAATATGTTTGTGTGATTGTATTTGCATCTTGTTTATTGTCATGGCTTTGCGATCCTATTTTTCTAACACCTTGGTGTTAGACCCTAAACCATAGTTCGTCTTCATCCTGAAACAGTGATCTTTGTATATTTTCAACAGGAAATGAGCAGTACATCTGCCCCCTTGTGCTGCACCATCAAAAATACATAAGCAAAATTTTTAGCTCAGGAATATCATATATCTACCTGACAGAATTCTCTTTTGTCTTTGACATTCGTATTGTTGTAATATTTATATAAGTTGATGATCGTTAAAAGACTAGCATATGAATTCATCGGCTTCCCTTCAAAAATTACAAAATTTTGAGATTTGCATATATCCGAACACATGAAAGCAAGTAGAATTATATCATGATAACAATTTTTGAACCATGTCTGAAAGTTTGTATCAATAGATTTATTTCCCCAAACATGTATAATATTTTATCCATTCAATTATATGACTTACTCTAACAAAACAATAGAAATCTAATTCATTAAATTTGTGTAATATTTTATCCATTCAATTATATGACTTACCCTAACAAAACAATAGAAATCTTATTCATTACATTTTTCAATGATATGAGATATCATAATTACAATTTTCAAATGAATAGTCATAATTCCCAAAAATCTTATTCATTAAATTTTTCAATGATATGAGATATCATAATTATAATTTTCAAATGAATAGTCATAATTCCCAAAAACTTTTATTTAATGGTGTAATTATTCACTTTTGTGTAGTTCATTATGATATTTGTGTTTTATCTTTTTGTTATTTGTAATTTGTTGATCAGTTTCTTTTTATCATCAAATGTTCGGTAATTACAATTTACAATAAAATAATAATCATTTCCAAAAATGTTTTATGTCATAATTACAATTCTCAATAAAATTTCTTTAAAAGAAAGACAATTCTTAATGCAAGTTTAACTCCTTACATTACACTTGTAATCACTTTAACCTAGCACATTGATGCATATCAAGTAGATTTCTTCCTTATATTATGATTGATAATATTTAGTTAGAAATGTTAACTTCTCTTTAAGCTTTAATGTAATATTATAATTATTCACTTTTATAATTCATTATCCTGTTTTATTATAATTATTATACAATCACACACATTTATTTTATTTCAAATAAAAAATGTCATTATTATCAACTTGTTATATTATTTATCATTTTTTATTTCTTCTTATCTCTTCAAAGATAATACTAACCATGAAATAATATAATTCACTATTATACAAATATCCATATTTAGATTTTTTATACTACTAACTTTGTAATTATATTTATAATTAAATAAATTTATTATTATACAAATATCAATATTTTTTATACTACTAATTTTATAATTATATTTATAATTAAATAAATTTATTAAAAAGTGTGTTAAATTTTATTATATAACTATAACATAGTGTAAAAAGGTTAAGCCCCAACAAACCATAAACATAATGTAATTATTATAATTTTCAAAATATTTTTTTATAAAAAAGGGTAGCTTTTTTTATTATCTATTTTAACAAAATTATATTAAAATAATATTGATAATTATAATATGCATGTTTAAGATATTGTTACTAAAGGTGTGATAAACAACTACAACATTTAATGTTGTTCATATTTTTTTTTCTACGGAATAAAAATCGTAACTATATTTAAGAAAATAAAGGTACATTTTTCAGATGCATTCATGAAGGAAACTTCATGTGCATTCTTCAGTTTGATCATAAACCCAATATTTTAAGTCAAAAAGTAAGTTCTACTGTAGTATCACATATCTTGTGAGATATTACAAAATTCACATTTAGAAATGAAAGCTTCCAATATCATATGAGATCTATATCTTCACAAAAAATGCAAAAGTAGAGAACTCTTGCATATCTTGTTATAAAAAAAATGTATAGATAAGAAGCATGCTGATAACCTACTATGATTGAATTTTGATTTTCAGTAATGTGCCATTCACCTTCATGCATCAAAGATCCATTATTTGCCTATTCATCTGCCAAAGAGTTTCTTTCTCTATAAATATGCTCGATTCCTATAGAATCTATCAAGACTATGAGTCTTTTTGTTTCTTCCAACAAAGGTTCCAAACAAACAGTATGAATCTTACTTTTCTCAGTTACCCAATTTACTATGATCTAAGAGTCCCCAAAAATTTCAGTAGATCTTATATTTTTCTCCACTGCCAATGATAGCAAAATTCTAAGAGCATACAATTCTGCATAATTGTTTCACCCACTTCCAAGACCAGCTTTAATTTAACTCAAAGAGTATTGATCATTGAAAAAAATAACACCCCCTGCACCACATCTCTTACGAGTCCCCTGGGTTTTTCCATCAAAGTATGCCCATTGATACTTTCGGTCAATTTCTTCTTCGATCATGCGTCGTATCTGAATCTTTAACTTATCATGTGGGAAGTGGCTGAGGATACTTATAATCTTAATAGCACATTGAAGAGGCAAAATGACCTTGTCTTCAAAACAACTTGCATTATGTGCAAGCCAAATCCCCCAAGATACGATAAGAGGAAGATATTTGTAGTCCTCTAAAGAGTCATTTGAGTTCCAAACCTTTAAACAATCTTCTAGGGCGGGCGCATGAAGATGGTCCCCATTTTCGTTGCAATGGGGGTGCACTAGCGGAAAAAATAATGGTAGCGTGCACGTGCCTCTAGGTTCGGTACCGAACTGAGGAGCGTACACATGGCTGGCGCATGTGGGCAACGGTAGCGCTCACGCGACTTTGTTAAAAAAAAAGAAAAAAAGAGCACAATTTCCCCATTGTTCCATTTGGCCGAGCGCGTCCTCCTCCTCCACATGCGCGTCGATTCAACCACCAAAGGAGGCCAAATTGACTCCAAAACCACCCAACAACACCCAAAAACTCATAAACACTTCGATTAATAGGTAAATATCATGTTTTTTTTTCATTTTATTCATTATTTGTGTCAATTTTTTTATTTTTTATTTTTATTTAATTGTAAATAATTCCCAAATTTTGAAAACAATGAACCAATTTTCTATTGCAGATTGTAAACTGATACAATGAGTGAACAAGATGTTAACGCCCAGTCCGGCGGAACACAAGAAAACCCAAACCTTGGACCCAATGCCAAAGAAAACTGTGAACACAATCCAAATGCCAAACAAAACCAAAACCCCCAACCCAATTTTGAACAAGATGACCTTAACCATTATGTAAATGAAATGCGAGTGCACACTCGTGAGCTTAGAAACTCAGGGGAACCATCTCGATTGTCTCTTTCCACGTCAATTGAGAACTCAATTGACTCCCTCATCCATGCACACTAGCAATTGACCGACATGACTTAATTTAGAGCTAGGATGCGGGAGTACTACTCCATGGGCATCTCCAAGAAAGCAATAAAAGGTTTGAACATTACAAAAGCCCAATTATATAGTATGTTCACCGATCCAAAAACAAACCAACCACCGAACATTACAAAGCCACGTTTCTGCATGGATTCGATTCATTACCAACCGTGTGTTAAATTTTCAGAATTTACTTCAATCTTATCTAGGATCCTAACTGAGAGAACAACATGTACAGCAAATCTACATCATATCAATCATGGAAACAATAATGCAAGCACACAAGAGACACAGAGTTTACTTGGGGAAAACCATAAAGGTGAAAAACCCCAATAACTTCCTCAGAGATAGATAGAACAATGATACAACCAGAATACAAGAGATAGTCTTCTCCTAGCAGCAGAGCCTCCTCCTCCACAAGTGCGCCACTCTCCAAAGTGTGAGTGAGAGAATAGAATGCGTAAAATGAGAGAGACACACTCTATATTTACACACTAACTTGACTTGACCTTTACTCAACTAGGTCGGACTCAACTTAACCACTTAACATAATGTTGACTGGGCCGACCCCCACTAGGGTGGTCTAATAACCCTTTGACCCACATGGCCGACCCCTAATAATGTGATCTAATAACCCTTTGACCCACATGGCCGACCCCTAATAATGTGATCTAATAACCCTTTGACCCACATGACTTATACAGGGCCGACCCTAACAAGGTGGTCTAATAACCCATCAAGTATAAGTTACGACACTTACAATATAAATGACGACACTTCCATATAGAGGAATAATAACATCTCTATAGGAATACAATATACATATATGTGAAATACATTCTGAAGTTACATATACATCAACACCGTGGAGGGACAATTGGATGCGGAGGTTGTTCATGGTGTACGATAAACCTCCCTGCAATAATAGGGAGGTTCCACAGTACTTCCTTCGCCAACTGTGGGCTGAGTTTTTCCTCGGTTTACATGTCAACTATTTTGACAGAACCGAGTTCTAGAGTGTTGGGCATGGCTCTACCCAAGATCGACTTGCTTCCAGGAGGAACCCATTGAGAGGGCCACCAGCTTCGAGGCGCAACCCCAACCCCTCTCCCCAACCACCTCAGTTGCCCCACAAGCTTGATCAAATCGAGGTGGCAATGAGGAATGTTGCACGTGGACTCCTCAGACACACCTCCTTTGTAGCAACAACTACAATGGAGAGGTCGGGTGACCTTGATAGAGATCCAGGTCCAGGACCTTCGGGACAGGGCTAGGATAGACCCATGACCGATGGTAGCCATTTTGGGAATTCCAGTTCGACGGGGACAATGCCACATATGTGTCCCCATTGTGGGCACACTTTCCTTGGCCCAATCGAAGGCTGTTATATGGATCAACTCATCAATTTTTTTAATGTGTTTTCAATCATCACTTGATAACTTGTAAAGTATTTTTGAAGTATTTTTGTTTGACTTAAACTATTATTTCAATGTACAGTTATTCAGAGCTGATACACCATGATGGGAGAACGTAGGATCTCCCAACCTGGATGCAGCAATGGCAGCTGCAACTAAAATTGTGGCACCCCACACAGAGGTATTTTCAATACCTGACACAATATTGTTATTGCTTATGTCATTTATATTACTCAAGTATTTATATTTATGGCATACACGTTGATAGTTCGTACAATGTTTTTGGATATCTTGATTTCCTAGATAATGACTTGTTTAACATGTTCATAACATGCATGCATTTTCTTGTCCACAGGTGTTCCGTGAATATGGTGATCAACCACCCCCGCCAGGGATTGGCACATCGCCATATACACAAGTACAATGTGTAGTTATAAGCATGCTTTTAATTTGATTTGTTATGACTTACTATGGTTTAATTTATTGTTTGTTTACTAAATTTTGATATTACAAATGTATATGTAGGTGCCACCAACAGCTACGTCTCCCCATTTTAGTCCTATGTATCCACCCTATCCCATGAGTCCCCTCCCTCACTTCCATCTAGACCCCTCCCTACATCCACCCCCTCCCTTCCATCCAACCCCCCCTCTCCGGCCATACTCCCCCCTCCATCCATCCTCCCCCACATGCCCCCTCCCCCCACATCCATACATCCTCCCCAATTTATCCACGCCCCCATGTCTATCCATCCTCCCCCATTCGTCCAAGCCCCCCCTTCCTTCCACCTTCCCCTCTTCATCCACAATATCCCATTTCTCCATCCTCCTCCCTCCATGCAGGACTTCCCTCCCATGCACCATCCCTCAACATCCCCCCTAGCCCTTTTCATTCCATACCCTCTATCCTACAAATGGCAGGGGTTCATCGTCTACATGGTCCTCCTCCACCCCATACCACCGTGTCTTCTCCCACCATATCTTCCCCACTTCCCGCCACTATTGTGGCATCTACTCTTCCAATATCCTCATCAGTATCTCCAGTGGTTGCACCTGTAGTGGCTGCCACTACATCTGTGCCCCCCCCCCCCCCCACTACAAAACTTTGAAGACACAAGTAAAGAAATATCAAGCCTCTCTACTAGCCACCGAGACCATTGAGGACAAAAGAAAAAGAATCCAAAAGTTGTTAGAGGAGAAGGATCAGGAGATCCTGAAACTAAAAAAGAAGTTAAAATGCCAATTTCCCAACTAGTGGATTCGACAGAGATTGTAGAACTGGAGGAAGAGAAAGAGAAGCCGGAGACAGAATTGATAGATTACAAGGCCAAATTTATAGAGTCTGAGGAAAGAGGGGAAAAGTGGCAAGAAGACCTACAATCAATGATGGAAAACAAGGAAGCTCTGAAGGTTGAAGTCAAAAAGATAGAAAAAAGCTCAAGGATAAAGAACAGGAAATAGAAGCTATGATCACACCCACTCTAGAAGCTGGAGACTTCTCCAAAGTAGGACAAATAGCTAGGACCATCTTAGACAACGCAGAAGTGATAATACTAAAGATGAAAAACATCAACTTGAAGGATATGAGGGATACTGCTGAGAAGGAGAAAGAAGAGGAAGAGAAGGACAAGAAATCCTGGGAAACCAAATACCAAGCTATGCAAGAGGAGTATGATCGGTTAAAACAACAAGTCATAGGAAAGGAAGCATTACAGGAGGCGAGGAAAATCATTTGGGGCCACATCATTGTGCATGCGGACAAACTAAGTCCATACCTAGACTTGATAGCAGATAAAGAGGTCGTGGTCAAATTAGCAGACCTAGCGATTACAGTGGCAAACAAGAAATTGAATAAAAAACCCCTGAGTTGCGCCCATAATGCAGTAGATTACTTGAGTGGACTATCTGAAAGCCATATGAAAGCAACAGATATCAAAGATAGAGTGGCCATTATCCTATGGGCCAAGAAAGTGATGCTCAAAACATCAACAAGTAAGCTCCGTTCGAACAGGGGTGGATATCTTGACCAGGAAAGCGAAAATGTTCAAATAAGTTTTCAATCCACTGTTTAAGAAAGGTCTACCTCTGTTCTGGTAGGAAGACGGGACCATGATGACAAAGGAAGAATACCAAGAAAGGTTGGAGGAATGTTAGTCATACCAGGACTGCTTTGAATATTTGGAGCAGCCCCTAGAAGGTAAAAATGTGGTAGAGAAGCTGAACCTGGATTTCGAGCTCCTCACAACGTTCAAAGAAACCCACACTCTCCTTGAAGGTTACTCCTATAAAGAACACATTGAAATGAAATTTCTCTTCAAGGAGCTCGCATCCTCAGACTTACCAACAACAAAATAGTGGAAGTGGGTTGAGAAATATGGTAAGGGAAAGTTGAAGCTAAGCATGTGAAGGATTCCGAGAGAGTGGAAGCAGCCAGCTAGAGCATCTACCAGATCATGTTTTGTATTTTTGTTTGAGTCGACTATCATGTAGTAAAAATGAGCAATGAATATAAAAAGTCCATTAAGCCTATTTTTTTCCAACTCTGTCTTAGTGTAGTAGTGGTGAATATACCCAGGATAGGTGTCATCAGACGCCATAACTGTTTTTTGTTTTGACGAGCTCGAGCCTGAGGGCCAGAGAACTCTATAAATTCAATATAGTCATATGAAGAAGGGTTGAAACTTTTTGGGAACTTGTGTATTGTCTTGTACTGAACATT
>BSBM01000585.1:2825000-2877500 GCA_027924585.1 Larix kaempferi | reverse complement strand
CAGATAAAATTAGCACGTCATCAACAAACAAGATATGGGTAAGCCTCATTGGTCCAACGAAGGAAATGCCTTTAAAATAACTAGAATGTTTGGCTTCAAGAATAGCTCTTCCTAACCCTTCAACAATTATGAGAAAAAGAAGTGGGGATGAAGGGAATCCTTGTCTGATGCCTCTACTAGGTCTAAAAAACTTTAAGTCAGAATCATTTATAAGAATTTAAAAAGACACAGAAATAAGGCATCCCATTATTCAGGAGATGAAATGAAATCCAAATCCCATATGAGAGAGAATAGTCCTTAAATAGTTCCAACTTACCCAGTCACGGGTCTTAGACAGGTCTATTTTCAATACCAATGTGTTGAGTTTCTTTCTTTTTATAGTTTGCAAGCCTTCTTGAGCAACTCATATAACCTCATGTATTTGTCTTCCTGGAAGAAACCCAAACTGTTCTCCTGAGATATAGTCACTTAGAATTCTCTCTATTCTAGTGTCAATCACTTTTTCTATTATCTTGTAGATACAATTACAAAGTGATATTGGTATGAACTCCTCAAAACAATAGGAGACTCTATTTTTGGAATTAAAGCGATAAAATTCGAATTGAAAACAGTTGGAATTTTCCCACATAATCTAGACTCTTCTATAAATTTAAGGAGATCATCACCCAGAACTAAGAAAAGTTCAACCAAGAGGCCATCCAGCCCAAGACTTTTTTCTTTCTTGAATAGTCCCAAGATCTCTTTTAATTCTTCCAACGTTACATCTTCCATCAACATTTTATTCTCTTCCTCATTTACTGTGGTAGGATATAACTGTGCAATCTTCATAATGTCTACCATTGACATATTTTGCTCAACTTTAAAAAAAGAGTCGAAATAGGATATACCTGCATTAGCAATTCCTTGAAATCTTTCAACAATTTCCCCTACATCCAATGAGATTTTCCAAATGGAATTGACATTTTTCCTATAATTTGCATAATGATGAAAAAACATTGAATTTTTGTCACCACTAGACAGCCATAAAACTCCACTTTTGGTTTGAGTTTCACTTCTCAATTTAGGAGTATCTTCCTTCTGCTAGATTCCAAGGCTAGAATCTCAAGTTTTTTCACCTCGAAAATCATACCAAATCCAAAACCATTATAATGATCTACCAAATCATGTTCAACTTTACTTAAATTTTTGTCATCCTTGGTTTTCTTATCTAAATACCACTTGGTAGACAGTTCCTTTTCCGATTTTAAATTCTTTGCAAACTGATTAGAAGGGATTTCAAGATCCAATTAAAATAGTCGGGTTTTTTCATAGCATAACCAACTGCACTCAAATCATTAATTAAAATAGTCGGGTTTGAATAGTTTGAGGGAAAAAACCATGATCTTTATTTGATTAATTATGGTCCTTTTCTTGAATATTTAACCCTAGGTCACAACTGTCAGATAATTTCTTCATACAAGAGACTGATAGTACGCAATGCGAACCCAACTCATTCTGATTTTCTTCAATACTTGCCTCCATGGTCAGCTCAGTAGGGTTTGATTTCCTTTCTGGGATATTTTTCTTGAAAGTCAGAGAGTAATCCCCAACAACATGTCAATGGATATGACACCTTTTGCATTTAAAGGGAATCCCCTGATAGTCGAGCTGATGTGAAATGGATGCCTTTCCTTTATGTAATAAGATAGGTTCTGCCAAGCCCTCACGCAGATCTAGGTTTATAAATAATGGAGTATAATCACATATTCAATGTCTTGATAAATGTAAAACAAATAAATATGGGATTAATAAATGTAAACAAATATCTATTATTTAGCTAAGATTAAATATGATTGAAAAATGTAAAATAAAAATTAAATTGTCATTTTTATGTTAATACATTTTTATTTTAAAAAAATCAAAAACATTTAAAAAACATAAAATAAAATTATTAAAGTTTTAAATCTTAAATTATATAACTTAATTTTTTTATTTAATTTTTCAATCCAACGTTTAACTTAATTAAACAAACATTATGTTAGGAACTCGTGTCAACCCTTCTCTTTACTATGTTAGTATATTGTTGTTGGACGCATATGCTTTGTAAGTCGTCCTGTAGTATTTGTTGATCGATAATTTATATTAGCCCATAGTATTGACCCATAGTATTGGACGCATATGCTTTGTAAGTCGTCCCGTAGTATTATATGTCCCATGGTTTTTGACTCATAGTATTGGGCATAGACTTAGTATATAAGTGTGTGTTGAGGTCACTGAAGGCACCGTGAAGTTAACTGTATTGAGGTTGCTCAAAGGAGGTTGCCCCCTCGAAGTGGCCTGTGATCAATATAAAAGTGATTTTGAACTTTGTTATTTCTGATATCTCATGTATTTGCATTAATTATTGCAGGTTCATCACATCTGGTATCAGAGCACTTTCTTGGGCTCATTGGGTGGAATTTCTGCCAATTTTTTTTTTTCACATCTGTTGCAAGTTCGAATCTGGGAATAACCTCTATCCGCTTAACTGTGGGAAGTACTTGGGCATAAGACCTAAAACTCATTATGAGGAGTACTATAGGAACCCCAAAGTAGCTGGCCCATTGAGAGGACTTGCCAACGAAAAGGGTAAGGACCCCTACCTGATTGACTAGTTCCCACCCGTGAGGTAAACTAAGAGCTGTTATTTGTGGCAAAGCGGTTATTAGTTTTAACTGAGCCGTGGAGTGAGGGATACTTCCCCAATACGCAAGCTGTCAGATAGCATTGGTGGTCGAATGAATCCCTTGAACCGATAGGAATCCGCATATACCTGGAGTCCATATCTATTTTCAGCAGAACTGTTTCCGCTCACTTCCACTTCAGATCCAGCCGTTTCAGATCTATTCTGAAAGTCGTTCCAAATCCAGTCGATGTTTCAGATCCAGCCGTTTTCGATCCCTTCCGCGCCATTGCAGATCCGTCTGTTGCGGATTCCTTCCGTGCCACCGTTGCCATAAAATTCTATTTTTCAGCCATATAAGTATAAAATTGTTTTTTTCGTCCATAAAAGTATAAAATTCTGTTTTTCGGCCATAAAAGTATAAAATTCGGTTTTTCGGCCATATCTCCCTTGTTTCAACTCTGTTTTCCCTGAAACTTCACTGACATCCCTGCAATCCCATTCTGCATATTTCATTCCTGAAGACCCTATCCCAAATTCCACTTCTCAAGACCAAAAATCCCACATTTTTCTATTTTTAGGATTTTCCATAACTCCTTCAATTTTCACCCAAATGCCTTCAAATTTTGCCACCGTGATCCTTTCCTAATTCTGCTTCTTTGTCCCTCTCTACCAAATTTTCTCATTCTTTCACCCCGCTTCTGAAATCCCCATTTTTTGCTTCCATGTCCATCAGAAAGTGTCCAAGACCTAGTCAAACCCCAATTACCCATCCGAGTTTTTCCCAAATCCAAATCTTCCTTTACTAAATAAGCTTTTGTTTGTGTTTTTCAATCCATTTCCAAACAAAAAAAAAAAAACTCTTGGTTGTGGTTGTCACCTGCGCAGGAGCAAAAACCATGGAGGAAGCACTTGCAGCCATCCAAACCAAACTCCAAGATCTGCATGAAAAAAATTTTAGCCTCCATCTTCAGCATTCAGCCATGAACAATAACCGATAGCCAGAATCTTTTGCAGCCATCGAGTTCTCTTCTTCCAGCAATTTTCGTGGGCCGAAGCTTGATTTTCCTTACTTCAATGGTACTGATCCGACTAGATGGATATACCGTGCAAAACAATATTTCAGTTTGCATAATACTTTTGATGTCCATAAAGTTCCACTTGCATCCTTTCATTTGGAACATGAAGCCCTTCAATGGTACCGTTGGTACATCAAAGCTCATCCCGAGCAAAACTGGACCAATTTTTTCCAACTCCTTTTGCCATGATTTGGTCCTAGTTCTTTTGACGACTTCACAGGAGCACTCACTAAACTTCACCAAACTGACACAGTGAGATAGTATCAGACAGAATTTGAGAGACTCGCCAATAACACAGAAGGATTGTCTGATGAATTTTACAGTAGTTGATTTATCAGTGGTCTTAAGGATAAAATCCAGTCAGAGGTTAAAATGTTCTGTCCCAACACAATGATGGAAGTCCTAGGTTTAGCTAAGTTGGAAGAAGACAAGCTTGTAGCCCAACAGTGCTCCAAACCCACTTTTGTTCCCTTTCAAAATATGGGTTCTGAATGACCTCCCGTCCCGCCAGATCCTCGACCAACTCTTATCAAGCATTTGTCTGAAACCGAGATGGAGGCACGTCGAGAAAAATGGTTTTGTTATAATTGTGATGGAAATTCACTCGGGGACATAGATGTGTTCAACAAAATCTCTATCTCTTGGACGTGGATTCTCTGCCTACCTCTGCACTTGGTGAAGAAGCTCCAGATACAGCAGATGATCAGGTTGACATTAAGCACCTACCTGTTGACACCCCATCTCAGGACGACCCACCCGTGATCTATCTCCATGCTGTAACCGGCGTTACAACCCCCCAAACAATGCAAGTCAGGGATACTTCAAGAAGTTCCCTGTTACCATACTCATTGATTCTGGTAGCACTTATAACTTCATTGACCCTTGGATTTCCAAACAGGATGATTGTTTTGTCCATCCTTGCTCCAAATTTGAAGTCATGGTTGCCAATGGGGGCACCTTACCTTGCAAGGGCAAGTGTCACAATGTGCATATCTCTATGGAATATTATAACCTGTGCTCTGACATGTTTTCCTTGTCCTTAGGCAGATGTGATGTGGTTTTGGGCGTTCAATGGTTACGCACACTTGGACCCATCTTATGGAATTTTGCTGAACTTTGGATGCATTTTTTAGTCAATGGGGCAAAACACCAATTAATGGGCTTACAACCAGGGTCTCTCCACATCATCAGTTCACATCGCCTAGAAAAAATCCTTAAGAAGAATTCACATGGTGTCATCGCTTAGCTCCATTCCATTCAGATGCACCCATCAACGGTCTCCACTACTTCCTTGGATAGATATGCAGGTGTCTTTGCTGAACTAATGAGCTTGCCACCTTCAAGACACCTTTCTGATAAGAATTTAGTCGCATCTACCTCTTAGGAGGAAATGATGGCTATTTTGCATGATGTACAGAAGTGGAAGCCATACCTATTAGGGAATTATTTCTGCATCAAGACTGATCTCTAGAGTTTGGAAAATTTTCTGGAACAATGGGTCTCCTCCCCAACACACCTGAAATGGGTTATCCAACTCATGGGTTATCCCTATGCGATCACTTACAAGAAGGGTAAGGACAATATGGTGGCAGATGCTCCTTCTCGTACAATTGATGACCCAGTTTCTCTTACAGCTCTTTCCCTGCTTGTTCCAAATTGGTTGCAATATGTTCAATAGGGCTATCTCTTCTATGAACTCCATGCTTCTTCATTAGCATGGCACTTTGGGTTCTTCAAACTGTATGACCGGGAACAATGTAACTTCTTTTGGCAAGGACTGAAAATAACAATTCAACAAATGGTGGCTGACTGTCATACTTTCCAATTCAACAAGGGTGAAATGACACTCCTTTCGGGATTGCTCAAACCCTTGCCCACCCCTACACAGCTTTGGCCAACTATTTCTATGGATTTCCTAGAAGCGCTCTGGTGGTACAATACCACATCTCAAAGGACACCATATGAAGCAGTCTATGGACAGACACCTCCAGTTCTTCTTCCATACACCCTTAGCAGCTCCCCGGTTCAGGAAATTGACTCGGTTCTTCGAAACCGCGATCAGATTCTTCTCATTCTACAGGACAAACTTCACATTGCCATAATTCGACTGAAACAACAAGCCGATCAACACCGTTTTGAGCGCACTTTCCACACAGCTGATAGGGTTCTTCTTCATCTACAGCCTTCCAAGCAATCCTCCCTGACACTCCAAAGGTGCCAGTGGCCCGAAATGCAACCCGAGGATCTACCGGGGAACCACTCCTTCAGATTCTGCAGCAATTTCCCCAACCAAAGCTTTGAGGACAAAGCTTTTTCTAAGGGAGAGGGGATGTTAACCTATGGAAACCCTTCTCTTTACTATGTTAGTATATTTTTGTTGGACGCATATGCTTTGTAATTCATCCCGTAGTATTTGTTGATCCATAGTTTATATTAACCCATAGTATTGACCCATAGTATTGGACGCATATGCTTTGTAAGTCGTCCTGTAGTATTATATGTCTAAAGGTTTTGACTCATAGTATTGGGCATAGACTTAGTATATAAGTGTGTGTTGAGGTCATTGAAGGCACCGTGAAGTTAATTGTATTGAGCTTGCTCAAAGGAGGTTGCCCCCTCGAAGTGGCCTGCGATCAATATAAAAGTGATTTTGAGTTCTGTTATTTCTTATATCTCGTGTATTTGCATTAATTATTGCAGGTTTATCACACAATATAAATATTAAAAATTTATAAATATCATTTTATAAATTCTTATTTTTCAAAAATATTATCAAATGTTTTTATTTATAATCATCTATATTTATTATTATTTTTTGAAAATTAAATTATGATTTTTTAAAGATAAAAAATTATTTTTATGAATCTTATTTTAATTTTCAATTATAAAATATAAAATATAAATGGATATAATTTTAGATAATTAAAAAATATATTCATATCATCAAAATTCAACTAAATCTTAATGTAAATCTATATTATTTTAAAAAAGGTTTTTTAAAATTGAAAAATTATGAATAATATAATTAAAGCTTCATTGGAGTTGCGGATAATAGGTTCAAATCTCAATAGATAATGTATATACACCTTTCAAATTTTGAAAACATTTTCTTTAAATTTGAAACGAAAAATAAATATTTGTAAAAATTTGCCTCAAATTAAAAGATAGATTTAGTTTAGTTTCATTGATGGATAAGCAATCTTTTTAATATTTTACATTATGGCCAATACTTATATATTTATATGTTTTATATAAATTTGATCATTCTAAATTTTAGAAATATCATCTATCAATATAGATAATAACATGAAGAAGATCAGTTTTAAAATTACATGAAAATTGGAAAATAAAATAAATAATAATATTTTATGATGAAGAAGTTGATTAATGGATTCCATATATTAATCATAAACGGATCTACTATATTTTATTTATTTTCATGTAAATCATAAGTTGAAACAAAAAAATTTTAAATATTTAATTTGAAATACTACAATAGAATTCAAATCAATCTCTATTTCTTTTCATTCTCCAACCTCATATGTTTTTCGTAATTCTATTTACATTATAAATTGCAAGTATATATATATATATATATATATCTATATATATATATATATATATATATATAATTTAGCTTACATCGATGGATATCGTTTGTTGATTCTCTTGAAAATGAGATGTTATGTTGTGATAGAGGTCACAATTTCAAAACACCCTGGCTTACTCATGCTCCATGCTTCACTAGTACAAAAATAAATAAATTATTATTATTATTATTTTAATTTGCACTATCTCTTTATTGAAATCAATTCACCTACTTGATAACTCAAAGATACATTTCACACTAAAATGTTATATATTAATCTATAACTTCATGCAAATATCAATCCTTTGACTTAGTTCAATTCATTTGGTTGTTTCCTTTAGTGAATATGTTTTTTTCAAGTAGAAAAAAAGTACTTTTGGTATTCATTATAGTACTTTTTATATTCATTATGAATCAAAAAGTACATCTTGAGGTTGTTAAAAAACAGTAACATTTGTTGTAAAAGTATAAGATCTGGAGAATCCACTTCCATCAAAATACATACTGCCCATATACATCAAATCCAGTAATTGCACAATTACCAGTGGAAAAAATACAAAGTTGATACAATAGTATCCTCCCTGTAAAAAAGGAAAAATATAATATCAGAATGAGAATAAAACCACCAAAGAGTCTGATATATAGAGGAGAGATACACTATCCATAGAAATTCCTTCCACGTATTCCTCCCAAAATAGAACTTCTTCATCTTCTAAAAGAGCCTCTTTAGACAAGATATTTGCATCAGAATTGATCTCCCTGAAGATATGCTGAATAGTCAAGTCATAAAAGTAAGCCACAAGCTTTTGTATTCTCGAACGCCAATGCTGGAGTGATAAAACCTGTAAATTGCACATCTTCCTTTCCATGTTAACAACAACAAAGAAATCTCCATATATCATCAAGTTTCAATGCCAGAAGTTGTGGCAAGTTTTGTAAGGCACCGTAGTGCCATCATCTAAGACTTGGTGTTAGACCCTAAACCATAGTTAGTCTTCATCCTAAAACAGTGATATTTGTATACTTTCAATAGGAAATGAGCAGCACATCTTCCCCCTTATGTTGCACCATCAAAAAGACATAAGCAAAATTTTCAGATCAGGAATATCATCTATCTACCTGACGAGGTGCTCTTTTGTCTTTAAAATTCATATTGTTGTACTCTTTATATAATTTGATGATACTTAAAACACTATCATATGAATTCATTGGTTTCCCTTCAAAAATTACAAATTTCAAGATTTCCATATATCCCAGCACATGAAAGCAAGTAGAATTATATGATCATAGCAATTTTTGAACCATATCTGGAAGTTTGTATCAATAGATTTATTTCCCCAAACATGTGTAGTATTGTATCCATTCAATTATATGACTTACTCTAACAAAACAATAGAAATCTTATTCATTAAATTTTACACTGATATGAGATATCATAATTACAATTTTCAAATGAATAGTTATAATTCCCAAAAACGTTTATTTAATGGTGTAATTATTCCCTTTTATGTAGTTCATTATGATATTTGTGTTTTATCTTTTTGTTATTAGTAATTTGTTGATGAGTTGATTTTTATCATCAAATATTTGGTAATTACAATTTCCAATAAATTAATAATCATTTCCAAGAATGTTTTTATGTGATAATTACAATTCCCAATAAAATTTCTTTTAAAAAAAGACAATTGTTAATGCAAGTTTAAGTGCTTACATTACACTTGTAATCGCTTTAACCTAGCACATTGATGCATATCAAGTAGATTTTTTCCTTAGATTATGATTGATAAGATTTAGTTAGAAGTGTGCTTTAACTTATCTTTAAGCTTTAATGCAATATTATAATTATTCACTTTTATAATTCATTATCCTATTTTTATTATTATTATACAATCACATAATTTTATTTTATTTTATTTTATTTGAAATAAAAAAAATGTCATTATTATCAACTTGTTATGTTATTTATCATTTTTGTTTTCTTCTCTCTTCAAAGATAATACTAGCCATGAAATAATATAATTCACTATTATACAAATATCCATATTTTTTATTATTTTTATACTACTAACTTTATAATTATATTTATAATTAAATAAATTTATTATTATACAAATATCCATTTTTTTATATTTTTTATACTACTAACTTTTTAATTATATTTATAATGAAATAAATTTATTAAAAAGTGTGTAACATTTTATTGTATAACCAAAACACACTGTAAAAAGGTTATGCTACCCAACAAACCATAAACATAATGCAATTATTATAATTTTCAAAATATTTTTTTATAAAAACGGGTAGCCTTTTTTTTATCTATTTTAATAAAAAAATATTGATAATTATAATATACATGTTTAATATGTTGTACTAAAGGTGTGATAAACAACTACAACATTTCATGTTGTTCATAATTTTTTTTCTACAGAAAAAAATAATCGTAACTATATTAATGAAAATAAAGCTACATTTTTCAAATGCATTCATGAAGGAAACTTCATCTTCATGTGCACTTTTCAGTTTGAGCATAAACCCAATCTTTTAAGTCAAAAAGTAAGTTCTACTATAGTATCACATATCTTGTCAGATATTACAAAATTCACATGTAGAAATGAAAGCTTCCAATATCATATGAGATCTATATCTTCACAAAAATTGCAAAAGTAGAGAACTCTTGCATATGTTGTTATAAAAACAATTTATAGAAAAGAAGCATTCTGATAGTCTATTATGATTGAATTTTGATTTTCAGTAATGTGCCATTCATTTTCATGCATCAAAGATCCATTATTTCCCTGTTGATAAGCCAAAGAGTTTCTTTATATATAAATATGCTTGATTCCTATCGAATCTATCAAAACTGTGAGTCTTTTTGTTTCTTCCAACAAAGGTTCCAAACAAACAGTATGAATCTTAATTTTCCCAATTACCCAATTTACTATGATCTAAGAATCCACAAAAATTTCGATAGTTGTTATATTTATCTCCATTTCCAACCATAGCAAAAGTCTAAGAGCATACAATTGTGCATAATTGTCTGATCCACTTCCAAGACCAGTTTTAATTTAACTCAAAGAGTATTGATCATTGAAAAAAATAACACCCCTTTCACCACATCTCTTAGGAGTCCCCTCTATTGCTCCATCAAAATATGCCCATGGATACTTCATGTCAATTTGCTCCTCGATCACGTGTCATATATGGATCTGTAACTTATCCTTTAGGAAGTAGTTGAGGATGCTTGTACTCTGGATAGCACATTGAAGAGGAAAAATGACCTTGTATTCAAAACAACTTGGATTATGTGGAATCAAAATCCCCCAAGCTACAATAAGAGGAAGAGACTTATAGTCCTCTACAGAGTCATTTGATTTCCAAACCTTTAAACAATCTTCCATAGTATCCCCTTTCCATATATTTGAATGTTTTAACTTTGTTTCTATTTCCTTCTAGAATGTGTTTGAAAAATCACATTCGCATACCAAACGAAAATTTGATTCTTATCTATTTTTGCAGAGATAGCATCTTCCCAATCCCAATTTGTTTTTCCTTTGTAAGGAAGCCCAGGTGAGTACCTTATTTGACAGAAGGAACCACATAAAAATCTGTGTTTTCATAGGACATTGATATTTCCATATTGTCTTCCACCACCAGGATGAATTTGTATTCACCTTTTCCTTAATTAGATGACTATAACCACTTTTCGTCATTTAGAGTACCCCAATGAAGAGATATTCCATACTAAAGAGTCATTGTTTGCAATAATCTTAACATTTGTAAGTTTAATATTTGAGATAAGTTGATTCCATAGTTCCCTATCTGCTCCTTGAAAACCCACAGCTTCAGCATTTATCCAACCTTTCCCTCTAAATTAATAATTTCCATGATCTGCAATATTATTTAAAGAGATAAACCCAACTTCACTGAGAACAACTGTGATCCGAAATTTTAAAGGAAATATTACACCCAACCCAAGGATCTGCACCTAACTTGATAGAGATACCATTTCCCACATTCTAAGTTAAACCAGCTTCTATCAATTCAAAATATTGAATAAATGCTTTCAATAAAATAGACATTTTATTTGATTTTTTGTTCAGGATTCTAATCCAATCCACAACTGAGAGAGGTGTAACATATTTCTATAACTACTTGTACCCAAATACCTGTACCTGTAATCAACCTCCAAACATTTTTTGCTGCCAGGGATTTTGTAAAAAGGGTAGGTATCTTGAAACCCCGTCCTCCAAATTTTTTCGGTAGAGTCGTACCATGCCAATTGATCTAAGCCATACCCTATTTATCCACTGAAGAAGACCAAAGAATCTATAAAACAATCTTATTATTTTTTCAAGAACACCTATTGGGATCCAAAAGCACATCCAGTAGACAATAGTTGCTTCTAAATCTGCTTTAACCAGATTCAAACACCCACCTTTTGAAATCCATCTATGACTCCAATTTGATATACAAGCTTCAGATTTTGATACAAGCCAATCCCAATCCTTGTTAGAATAAGCAAGTGGATTTATTCTAAAACCAAGATACTTTAATCTTTCCTCCAATTGGGATGTATTATAAGGAAAAATATATTTTATATAATTCATCTCCCGTAATTCCATTTCTGCCCCCATTATTAAAGATTTTTCATTATCTATCTTCACTCCAGATGCCTCACAGAACTCATCGAGAATGACCTAAAGTTTCTCCATATCATGGATTGATCTATGAGCGAAAATTAACACATCATCAATAAACAAGATATGGTAAAGTCTCATTGGTCCACCAAAGGAAATGCCTTTAAAAGAACTAGAATGTTTGGATTCAAGAATAGCTCTTCCCAACCCTTCAACAATTATGAGAAAAAGAAGTGGGGGGGAAGGGCATTCTTTTCTGATGCCTCTACTAGGTCTGAAAAAATTTGAGGCATAATCATTTATGAGAGAGAATTAAGGCATCCCTTTATCCAGGAGATGAAAGGAACTTCAAATCGCATATGAGAGAGAATAGTCCTTAAATAGTTCCAATTACCAGGTCATAGGCCTTAGAGAGGTCTATTTTCAATACCAAGGATTTGACTTCCTTTCTTTTTATAGTGTGTAAGCCTTCTTGAGAAACTCATATAGCCTCATGTATTTGTCTTCCTAGAAGAAACCCAAACTGTTCTCCTGAGAAATAGTCACTCATAATTCTCTTTATTCTAGTGTAAATCACTTTTTCTATTATCTTGTCGATACAGTTACGAAGTGATATTGGTATGAAATCCTCAAAACAATATCGAAACTCTGTTTTTGGAATTAGAGCGATAAAAGTCGAATTGAAAACAGCTGGAATTTTTCCACATAATCTAGACTCTTCTATGAGTTTTAGGATATAATCACCCGGAACTAAGAAAAGAACTACGAAAAATTCAACTGGGAGGTCATCCGGCCCAAGACTTTTTTCTTTCTTGAATAGTCCCAGTATCTCTTTTAATGCTTCCAATGTTACGTCTTCCATCAGCATCTTGTTTTCTTCCTCATTTACTATGGTAGGATATAACAGTGCAATATTCATAATGTCTACCATTGACATATTTTGTTCAACTATAAAAAAATAGTCGAAATAGGATATACTTGCATTAGCATTGTCCTCAAATCCTTCAACAATTTCCCCTACATCCGATGAGATTTTCCAAATGGAATTGACATTTTTCCCGTAATTTGCATAAAGATGAAAAAACTTTGAATTTTTGTCACCATTAGACAGCCATAAAGCTCCGCTTTTCAGTTTGAGTTTCGCTTCTCAGTCTACGAGTATCTTCCTTCTGCTAGATTCCAAGCCTAGAATCTCAAGTTTTTTCACCTTGGAAATCATACCAAAGCCAAAACCATTATAATGATCTACCAAATCCTGTTCGATTTTATTTAAAATTATTTCATCCTTGGCTTTCTTATCTAAATACCACTTGATAAACAATTCTTTTTCCAATTTTAAATTCTTTGCAAACTGATTATAAGGGATTTCCATATCCAATTCATCTGCAGACTTCCCTCCATATTTTAATAATTTGATAAAGTCTTCATCTAAAATCTTGTTTGCATTAAATTTTAAAGGACATGGAGGTCTTTTAAAACCTTCAATAATCTCTAAGAAACTCGGGTTATGATCTGAATCCCCTCTAGATCCTACCCATTGTTTGAATCTGAGTTGTTGTTCCAACAAAACCTATGAGACAAGAATCCTATCCAATCTTTTACCAATTCTCACATTGCCTTGCCTCTTATTGGACAAACAGGGATTCAGTTTGACAGGTTCAATGTCCATTAACACTATTGTTTCCAATTTCCTAAAAAATGATTTAGATAGACTGTCATCTTTGTGAGACCCGGCGAGAAATTTAGATCACCTCCCAAGATCAAGTTTTGTGATACAAAACAATCCTTTGACACAATATTATCCCTCAATTTTTTTTCTATCAATATATGGTTCATAAATGTTTACAAAACAATACTAATACTTTATGGAAAAAGAATACAGAGTAATCCCTAAACCAGAATCGATTTCCCAAGCATTTATGAACTGCAAACTAATACTTCGCCAACCCACTATGAAACCTCTTGACTTTCCTTTTGCATCAACAAACTTAAACTGCCAACCTGCTAAAAGATACTCCAAATCTAAAACTATCGGACCACCCTCACACATAATTTCTTGTAGAAAAACAACTTCAAGTTTATTTACGTCAATTAACCTTCTCAGTACTATCCTTTTGGCTAATTTATATAACCTTTGTCAATTTAAGGACATTATCAGCATCAGAAAACCCCCTCCTGGGCTCCCACTTCTCTAAGCTCCATTTTAAACTGGATTTTCCTTCCCTCGTTGAATTCTCTCCAAGCTTGCTCCTAGGAAAAACTAAAAGAGGACTTTCTTCATCTACCTTTCTGAATTGCACAATATTTTGACCACCCCATTATCCCCAGGTCATCCTTATGAGGGAAAGTACCATAAATATCAATGTTGTTAGAAAAACAGGATCGCAGAGCAATAACAATAAACAAAATTGTAAATATAATCACACACACATTACAAGAGAAACATAGATATATCGTGGTTCACCCCAAGATGGGCTACGTCCACACTAAAATTTTCCAATCCTTATTATTATACCGTCCAGCAAAGTGAAGGGATACAACCTGCAGCATAGCCGCTACACTTCCTCTTCACTGTCTCACAGTCTCTCTTCCGATCTCAGAGATCTTTACAATGCATAAAACCTAATACATCAACCCTAGCTGTGTTACAATGTCTTTTTTTTATAACGGAAATACAATGTAAAAATACCATGGGATACCCAAAACCATGGGCCCGAAAACTCTTGGCGAAAACAGCCCCAAAACCATGGGCCCAAACCCTAATGTAGGGGAATGTGTGTACAGTCCTCTGGGGTGCATAGATGATACAATATCATCTGTGAGACTGGAATATATGGCACCACAACCAACAATCTCCCACTTGGATACTAATCACAGTAACTCCACCGCTGCTGCAGTTACTGGACTTAGACTTGGCAAATTTCTCCTCTTCACCTCCAGGCTAGAAGGCCAACTAAAACTGAGCAATAACTCAATTTCTCTTTGGTCACTACCATTGTGAACATGTCTGCAGGATTCTAGCTAGTATCTATCTTTTCCAGCTTCAACAGTTCATCTTCTAGAACACACCGTATGAAATGGTACTTGAGCTGTATATGTTTAGTCCTAGAATGGAATGTTGAGTTCTTTGCAAGATGAATGGCACTCTGGTTGTCACTATACAACCTGCTATCCTTTTGCTTCTTACCCACTTCCTCGATAAACCTCTGCAACCAAATCATCTCCTTACTAGCCTCTGTAACAGCAACATACTCTGCTTCCGTTGTTGAAAGTGAAACAACCTTTTTCAATCTCGAAATCCAATTTACTGTTGTTCCACCTATAGTAAACACATACCCTGTGGTGCTCCTCCTACTATCCTTATCACTTGCCATATCTGCATCAACATATCCCTATAGAATAGTGTCTAAACCTCCAAAACATAATGCCTGAGAGGTAGTACCTCTCGAATACCTGAGAATCCACTCTACTTCCTTCCAATGTTCTTTACCTGGACTGTTCATATATCTGCTCACAACTTCCACTGCTTGTGCAATATCTGGTCTTGTGCACACCATGGCATACATCGAGCTGCCAACTGCTGATTGATAGGGAATATTTGACATGTAATCTGTCTCTTCCTGTGGCTTGGGACACATTTCCTTACTTAGACTGAAATGGCTGGCCAAAGGTGTACTAACTGGTTTTTCATTTTGCATTTTGAACCTCTCCAACACCTTTTGTATGTACTCACTCTGAGACAATGTCAATTTGCGATTTTTCCTATCTCTCGCTTTTCTAATACCAAGGATTTGCTTTGCAGCACCCAAATCCTTCATCGCAAATGAATTAGCTAGCTTCTTTTTTAGCACATTTATATCCTACATGTTAGACCCTGCAACAAGCATGTCATCTACATACAATAACAAGATAATATATCTTTCATTCTCTAGCTTCTTGAAATAAACAGAGTGGTCAGAATGACATCTACTATAACCTTGTTCTGTCATAAACCTGTCAAATTTTAGATACCACTTCCTTGGAACTTGCTTCAAGCGATACAAGCTCTTTTTCAACCTGCACACCAAATTATCCTTCCCTTTGACCTCATACCCTTGTGGCTGCTGCATATATATCTCTCTCTCCAAATCCCCATGGAGAAAGGTTTTTTTTACATCTAACTTTTCAAGATGCAAATCTTTTACCGCCACTAGACTTAAAATAGTCCTAATTGAAGTCATCTTAACAACAGGAGAAAATATTTCATCAAAATCTATACATTTCTTCTATGAAAACCACTTTACAACAAGTCTGGCCTTGTACTACTTCTTACATCCTTCTTCTTCCTTCAACTTGTAAATCCATTTGTTCTACAATGCGCTTTTACCAGCAGGTAAATGAACCAAATCCCAAGTCTGGTTTCCTACCAATGAGTCCATCTCCTCATTCATGCCTTGCTCCTACTTCTTTCTAGTTTCCACCTACATTGCTTCTTCATAACACTCTGGTTTACCAACATCAGTCATTAATAAATAATACATTGAAGGAGAGTATCTTTCAGGGAGTCTACTTAACCTGGTAGATCTTCTTGCAGTTGTAGGAGTTTCAGGTACTTGCTGTTGTTCTTGATTTTCTGGCACCTTTGGAACTTCATTTTCTTTAATTTCATCAAGTACTATGTACTCTATGTTTTCATTTTCCTGTTTCTTTCCCTGCAACTAATCTTTATACATGACCTTTTCATTGAATATCACATCTCTACTCCTAATGATTTTGTTATTTTCATAATCCCATAAGCAATAACCAAAATCATCAACCCCATATCCAATAAAGGTACATTTATTAGATTTGGCTTCAAGCTTTGTTCTATTATCTCTATCAATATGAACAAATGCTTTACAACCAAACGTTCTCAGAAATGAGTAGTTTACCTTTTTGCTTGTCCATGCCTCATCTGGAATACCACCATCCAAAGCACTTGAAGGTCCTCTTTTTATTAAATAAACAGCAGCATTTACAGCATCCGCCCAAAACTGTAAGGGAAACCCTACATGCAATCTCATACACCTTCCACGCTCCATGATCGTTATGTTCATCCTTTCATACACACCATTTTCTTGTGTTGTTGTTGGGACTGTATTCTCTCTATGAATCCCATGGTATGAACAATAACTATGAAACTCCTTGCCATAATACTCACCTCCATTATCAGACCTGAGACACTTCAACCTTTTTCCTGTCTCATTCTCAACCAAAGCTTTCCACTTCTTAAAAGTAGCAAACACATCAAACCTCTATCTAATGCAATAAACCCAAGTTTTCCCAGCTGCATCATCAATAAATGTAACATAATAATTAGAGCCACCAAGAGATTGTACCTGAGCTGGTCCCCATACATTTGTACGCACAAGCTCTAACTTTTCATTTTTCTTTGGTTTCCCAACCCTGAGAAATATGACTCTCTTATGTTTTCCATAAACACAGTTTTCACGAATTCCAAACTTACCTGCTTCAAATCTAGCAGCAACTTCCTCGAGTGGAGAATCTGCATCCCCTTCTCACTCATGTGGCCAAGCCTATGATGCCACAATGCTGTATTTGTTCCTGTGGAAGCTAAAGAGATAGAATGGTCAGTATTATGAGGACATAAATACAACATACCTACCCTGTATCCTTTTGCTATCACCATTGATGCTTTAGTGACCTTCCACCACTTTTCTCCAAATGTAGATAGACAGCCGCCATCTCCCAACTTCCCTGTTGAGATCATATTTCTTTTCATAGAAGGAATATGCCTTACATCTTTCAACATCCAATCAGCTCCATTCTTACCCATTCTAACAATTTTACATGGTTCATCATCACCCAATAAAACATGTCCAAAATCGCCTGGAACATAATCATGAAAATATTTCCTATGGGGTGCAGCATGACATGAAGCCCCTGAATCTACTACCCAATAATCACTTGCATTATCTAATGAAAGAATCAAAGCATCTTGTAATATATCACCTACTACATTTGCTTCCTGGGTAGTTTCCTGCTGTCCATCTCCTTTCTTCTTTAGAGATCTGCAGTCTTTCTTCAGATGTCCTTTCTTTCCACAGTTCCAACACTCTATCTTTCCTAGTCTGGACTTCGATCTGCCCATTTTAGACTTGCCACGATTACCTTGGCTCTTTCCTCTCTCCTTTTGTCTTCCCCTACTCTCCATGGTCAACGCATTACCTGATGTCTCACCTGTGCTTTTTCTTCGCATTTCCTTGCTAAGAATAACACCAATAACATCATCAAATTTCAAGGTGTTTGAAAAAGAGACAGAGTTACTTACAACCATGACAAAGCTATTCCAGCTTTTTGGCAATGAGCACAAGATTAGAAGAGCCCTAACCTCATCATTGAAGTTCACACTTACAGAACTTAGTTGATTTGTAACTGTATTAAATTCATTTAAATGATCAGTAACAGATCCACCTTCAGACATCTTCATATTAAATAAACGCTTCATTAGAAATACCTTGTTGGAGGTCGAGGGTTTTTCATATAGCTTACCCAATGCACTCATCAAACCATCCATTGTCGTTTCTTTCGAGATATTGAAAGCCACTGACGAAGCCAGGCTCAGCCGTATTGTTCCCAGAGCCTTTTTGTCAAGAACCTCCTATTCTTCGTCCTTCATGGCCATCGGCTGCTTTTCTCTTCCTTCGAATGGCAAGAATAGATCCTTCTGGTAGAAATTGTCCTCCATTTGCAGCTTCAAAAACTCGATGTTTTGGCCATTAAAATTCTCAACCTTAAACTTTCCTTCTTCTTCCATTGCTCCCACTTGAACCAGAAACCCTAGTTTCCTACGGGTTTATCTGCCAAACAGACCTTCGGCTCTGATACCAATTGTTAGAAAAATAGGATTGCAGAGCAATAACAATAAACATAAATGCAAATATATTCACACACACATTACAAGAGAAACACAGATATATTGTGGTTCACCCCAAGATGGGCTACGTCCACACTGAAATTTGTCAATCCTTATTATTATACCGTCTAGCAAAGTGAAGGGATACAACCTGCAGCACAGTCGCTGCACTTCCTCTCCACTGTCTCGCAGTCTCTCTTCAGATCTCATACATCTTTACAATGCATAAAACCTAATACATCAACCCTAGCTGTGTTACAATGTATTTCTTTTATAAGGGAAATACAATGGGAAAATACCACGGGAAACCCAAAACCATGGGCCCAAAAACTGTTGGTGAAAACAACATGAAATGTTTTCCTCGGAGGTGTTGCCCCTGAACCCGAAGGTAGGGGAATGAGTGTACAGTCCTCTGGGGTGCAAAAATGAGACTGGAAGATCTATATCCACAACCAACAAATGTTTGATCTAAGACTATAACCCAAATGACAGTTCACGAGAGGAGGGAGAAACAAAAACTTATCCAAACCGGTGGCAAGGGTAAAATTCCCAATATTATCCCCCGGAGACAAAGGCTCAGTTTTAACTACACTTGACCTTGGAAGAAAATATTCGCAAGCTAAAAACACAAGAGGTTTCAGAGAAATAAGTTCCTTACCCGATTCATCTTCGTCTTGGTCTTTGACTGAATGCATCATAGGATGAATGGCCTCCTTCAAATTTTTCAGAGCATAAACAGCCGCACTAGAATCATTAATTGAAATATTCGGGTCCTGAATAGTTTGAGTGAAAAAACCATGATCTTTATTTGATTGATTCTATTCCTTTTCTTGAATCTTTAACTCCAGGTCAGAACTGTCAGATAATTTCTTCATACGAGAGCCATATAGTACGTGATGCAAACCCAAATCATTCTGATTTTCTTCAATACATGCCTCCATGGTCGACTCGGTAGGGTTTGATTTTCTTTCTGGGGTCTTTTTCTTGAAAGTCAGATAGTAATCCCCAACAACATGTTCATGGATATGACACCTGTTGCATTTAAAGGGAATCCCCTGATAATCGAGTTGATGTGAAATGGACACCTTTCCTTTATGCAATAAGATAGATTCTGCCAAGCCCTCGCGCAGATCTAGGTTTATAAATAATGGAGTATAATCACATATTCAATGTCTTGATAAATGTAAAACAAATATCTATGGGATTAATAAATGTACACAAATATCTAATATTTAGATAAGATTAAATATGATTGAAAAATATAAAATAAAAATTAAATTGTCCTTTTTATGTTAATACATTTTTATTTTAAAAAAATTAAAAACATTTAAAAAACATAAAATAAAATTAATAAAGTTTTAAATCTTAAATTATATAACTTAATTTTTTTATTTAGTTTTCAATCCAACGTTTAACTTAATTAAACAAACATTATAAATATTAAAAATTTATAAATATCATTTTATAAATTCTTATTTTTCAAAAATATTATCAAATGTTTTTATTTATAATCATTTATATTTATTATTATTATTTGAAAATTCAATTATCATTTTTTAATGATAAAAAATTATCTTTCTAAATCTTATTTAAATTTTCAATTATAAAATATAAAATATAAATGGATATAATTTTAGATAATTAAAACATATATTCATATCATCAAAATTCAACTAAATCTTAATGTAAATATATATTATTTTAAAAAGGGTTTTTTAAAATTGAAAAATTATGAATAGTATAATTAAAGCTTCATTGGACTTGGTGATAATAGGTTCAAATCTCAATAGATAATGTATATATACCTTTCAAATTTTGAAAACATTTTCTTTAAATTTAAAACGAAAATAAATGCTTGTAAAAATTTGCCTCAAATTAAAAGATAGATTTAGTTTAGTTTTATTGATGGATAAGAAATCTCTTTAATATTTTACATTCTGGCCAATATGTATATATTTATATATTTTAGATAAATTTGATCATTCTAAATTTCAGAAATATCATCTATAAATATAGATAATAACATGAAGAAGATCAGTTTTAAAATTATATGAAAAATGGAAAATAAAATAAATAATAATATTTTATGACGAAAAAGTTGATTAATGGATTCCATATATTAATCATAAATGGATCTACTATATTTTATTTATTTTCATGTAAATCATAAATTGAAACAAAAAAATATTCAAACATTTATTTTGAAATACTAGAATACAATTCAAATCAATGTTTATTTCTTTTCATTCTGCAACCTCATATGTTTTTTGTAATTCTATTTACAGTTATATATATATATATATTTAATTTAGCTTACAGTGATGGATATCTTTTGTTGATTCTTTTGAAAATGAGATGTTATGTTGTGATAGAGGTCATGATTTCAAAACACCCGGACTTACTCATGCTCCATGCTTCACTAGTACGAAAATAAATAAATTATTATTATTATTATTATAATTTGCACTATCTCTTTATTGAAATCAATTCAACTACTTGATAACTCGTAGATGCATTTCACACCAAAATGCTATATATTAATCTATAACTTCATGCAAATATCAATCCTTTGACTTAGTTCAATTCATTTGGTTGTTTCCTTTAGTGAATATTTTTTTTTTCAAGTAGAAGAAAAGTACTTTTGCTATTCATTATAGTACTTTTTCTATTCATTATGAATCAAAAAGTACATCTTGAAGTTGATAAAAAACAGTAGTTAATTTGTTGTAAAAGTATAAGATCGAGAGAAATCCACTTCCATCAAAATACATACTGCCCATATACATCAAATCCAGTAATTGCACAGTTACTAATGGAAAAACTACAAAGTTGAGACAACATTATCCTCCCTATAAAAAAGGAAAATTATAATATCAGAATGAGAATAAAACCACCAAAGAGTCTGATATATAGGGGACAGATCCACTATGCATAGAAATTCATTCCACGTATTCCTCCCAAAATATGACTCCTTCCTCTTCTAAAAGAGCCTCTTTAGACAATATATTTGCATCATAATTGAACTCCCTGAAGATATGCTCAATAGTCAAGTCATAAAAGGAAGCCACAAGGTTTTCTATTCTCGAACACCAATGTTGGAGTGATAAAACCTGTAAATTGCACATCTTCCTTTCCAAGTTAACAACAACGAGGAAATATCCATATATCATCAAGCTCTCAATGCCAAAAGATGTGGCAAGTTTTGGAAGGCACCATAGTGCCATCATCTAAGCCTTGTGTTGGTTGTGGATCTTAATCTCCCAGATTGAGAGATATTATTATTCAGTCATGTTTGTACCCCAGCTTTATATGATATGTTGAAGGACTGTACACTCACCCCAGTGGGGGGGAGAAGCCTCCCCTCACTGGGGTCCGGGGGCAAATGGGCCCCCGAGAAAGAGGGTTCGGAGGCGAAGCCCCCGAAGGAAATGTTTGGTGTTGTTTTACGGGCCCATGGTTTTGGGTAACCTGTAGTATTTTCCCATTGTATTTCCCCTTTATAAGAAAGAAATTGTAATACATATAGGTTTGATGTATTAGGTATTATGCATTGTAAAGACCTCTGAGATCATAAAGAGAGACTGTGAGACAGCGAAGAGGAAGTGCAATGGATGTGTTGCAGGTTGTATCCCTTCATTTGTTGGTTGGTATAATAATAAGGACTGGCAATTTCAATGTGGACGTAGCCCATCTTGGCTGAACCACGATATATTGGTGTCTCTCTTGTAATATGTTTGTCTGATTGTATTTGCATATTGTTTATTTTCATTGCTCTATGATACTGTTTTTCTAACAATTGGTATCAGAGGGAAATGTCTATTTGGGAGATAAACCCATAGGAAACTAGGGTTTCTAGTTCGAGTGGGAGCAATGGCGGAAGAAGGAAAGTTTAAGGTCAAGAAATTTAATGGCCAAAACTACCAGTTATGGAAGTTGAAAATGGAGGACTATCTATACCAGAAGGATCTATTCCTACCGTTGGGAGGGAGAGCATAGCAACCGGCAACTATGAAGGATTAAGAATGGGAGGTTCTTGACAGAAAGGCACTGGGAACAATACGGTTGTCCCTGGCTTCGTCAGTGGCTTTCAATATCTCAAAAGAAAAGACAACGGAGGGTTTGATGAGCGCATTGGGTAAGCTGTATGAAAAACCCTCAGCCTCCAACAAGGTATTTCTAATGAAGCATTTATTTAATATGAAGATGTCTCAAGGTGGATCTGTTGCTGATACTTTAAATGAATTTAATACGATTACAAATTAACTCAGTTATGTAAGTGTGAACTTTGATGATGAGGTTAGGGCTCTTATAATCTTGTGTTCATTGCCAAAAAGCTAGAATAGCTTGGTATTGGCTATAAGTAACTCTGTCTTTGCTTCAAACACCTTGAAATTTGATGATGTTATTGGTGTTATTCTTAGCGAGGAAATGCGAAGAAAAAGCACAGGTAAGACATCCGATAATGCGTTGACCATGGAGAGCAGGGGAAGACAAAGGGAGAAAGGAAAGAGCCAAGATAATCATGGAAAGTCTAAAATGGGCAGATCCAAGTCCAGACTAGGAAAGATAGAGTGCTGGAATTGTGGAAAGAAAGGACATCTGAAGAAAGACTGCAGATCTCTAAAGAAGAAAGGAGATGGACAACAGGAAACTACCCAGGAAGCAAATGTAGCAGGTGATGTGTTACAAGATGCTTTGATTCTTGCATTAGATAATACTAGTGATTATTGGGTGGTAGATTCAGGGGCTTCATGTCATGCTACACCCCATAGGAAATATTTTCATGATTATGTTCTAGGCAATTTTGGACATGTCTTATTGGGTGATGATAAACCATGTAAAATTGTTGGAATGGGTAAGGTATGGGTAAAATTTAAGAATGGAACTAATGGGTTGTTCAAAGATGTAAGGCATATTCCTTCTATGTAAAGAAATCTGATCTCCACAGGGCAGTTGGGAGATGGCGACTCTCTATCTACGTTTGGAGAAACATGGTGGAAAATCACTAAAGGATCAGTGGTGATAGAAAAAGGAGACAATATAGGTATGTTGTTTTTATGTCCCCATAATACTAACCATTATATCTCTTTACCTTCCATAGGAACAGATACAGCATTGTGGCATCATAGGCTTGGACACATGAGTGAGAAGGAAATGCAGATTCTCCACTCAAGGAAGTTGCTACCAGATTTGAAGCAGGTAAGTTTAGAATTCTGTGAGAACTGTGTTTATGGAAAACAGAAGAGAGTCAGATTTCTCAGGGTTGGGAACAGAAGAAGAATGAAAAGTTAGAGCTTGTGCATACAAATGTATGGGGACCGGCTCAGGTACAATCTCTTGGTGTATCTCATTCTTATGTTACATTTATTGATGATCCAACTAGAAAAACTTGGGTTTATTGCATTAGACATAAATCTAATGTGTTTGCTACTTTTAAGAAGTGGAAGTCTTTGGTTGAGAATGAGGCAGGAAAAAGGTTGAAGTGTCTCAGATCTAAAAATGGAGGTGAGTACTGTGGAAAGGAGTTTGATAGTTACTGTTCATACCATGGGATTCATAGAGAAAATAAAGTCCCAGGAACACCACAAGAAAATGGTGTGTCCGAAAGGATGAATAGATTGATCATGGAGTGTGCAAGGTGTATGAGATTGCATGTAGGGTTTCCCTTACAGTTTTGGGCAGATGTTGCAAAATAATGTTATTTATTTAATAAATAAAGGGCCTTGAAATACCTTGGATGGTGGTATTCCAAAGAAGGCATGGATAGGTAAAAAGGTAAAATACTCATTTCTGGGAACTTTTGGTTGTGAAGCATTTGTCTATATTGATAATAAAAAATAGAACAAAGCTTGAAGCTAAATCCATGAAATGTACCTTTATTGGATATGGGGTTGATGATTTTGCTTATTGCTTATGGGATTATGAAAATCACATAATCATTAGGAGTATAGATGTGATATTCAATGAAAAGGCCATGTATAAAGATCAGTTGCAAGGAAAGAAACAGGAAGAAGAAAACACAGAGTACACAGTGCTTGATGAAATTAAAGAAAATGAAGTTCCAAAGGTGCTAGAATATCAAGAACAACAGCAAGTACCTGAAACTCCTGCAAGTGTAAGAAGATCTACCAAGTTAAGTAGACTCCCTGAACGATACTCTCCTTCAATGTATTATTTATTGATGATTTATGTAGGTGAACCAGAATGTTATGAATAAGCAATGCAGGTGGAAACTAGAAAGAAGTGGGAGCAAGGCATGAACGAGGAGATGGACTCATTGGTAGGAAACCCGACTTGAGATTTGGTTCAGTTGCCTGCTGGTAAAAGAGCATTGCAGAACAAATGGATTTATAGGTTGAAGGAAGAAGAAGAAGGTAAGAAGTGGTACAAGGCTAGACTTGTTGTAAAGGGGTTTGCAAAGAAGAAAGTTATATATTTTGATGAAATATTTTCTCATGTTGTTAAGATGACTTCAATTAGGACTATTTTAAGTCTAGTGGCGGTAGAAGATTTGCATCTTGAACAGTTAGATGTAAAAACAACCTTTCTCCATTGGGATTTGGAGGAAGAGATATATATGCAGCAGCCACAAGGGTATGACGTCAAAGGGAAGGAGAATTTGGTGTGCAGGTTGAAAAAGAGCTTGTATGGATTGAAGCTAGCTCCAAGGCAATGGTATTTAAAATTTGACAGGTTTATGACGGAACAAGGTTATAGTTGATGTCATTCTGACCACTGTGTTTATTTCAAGAGGCTAGATAATGGAACATATATTATCTTGTTATTGTATGTGGATGACATGCTTGTTGCAGGATCTAACATGCAAGAAATAAATGTGCTCAAGAGGAAGTTAGCTAATTCAGTTGCGATGAAGGATTTGGGTGCTGGAAAGAAAATCCTTGGTATGAGAATAACAAGAGATGGGAAAAATCCCAAATTGACATTGTCTCGGGGTGAATACATACAAAAGGTTTTGGAGAGGTTCAAAATGAAGAATGAAAAACCAGCTAGTACACCTTTGGCCAACCATTTCAAACTAAGTAAGGAAATGTGTCCCAAGACACATGAAAAGAAATATTAAATGTCCAAGATTCCTTATCAATCAGTAGTTGGCAGCTTGATGTATGCCATGGTGTGCACTAGACCAGATATTGCACATGCAGTGGGAGTTGTGAGCAGATATATGAACAATCCTGGTAAAGAACATTGGACGGCAATATAGTGGATTCTCAAGTATATGAGAGGTATTACCACTCATGCATTATGTTTTGGAGGTTCAGACACTATTCTACAGGGATATTTTGATGCAGATATGGAATGTGATAAGGATAGCAGGAGGAGCACCACAGGGTATGTGTTTAATATAGGTGGAACAACAGTAAGCTGGATTTCAAAACTGCAAAAGGTTGTTGCACTTTCAACAACGGAAGAAGAGTATGTTTCTATTACAGAGGCTAGTAAAGAGATGATTTGGTTGTAGAGGTTTATGGAGGAATTGGGTAAGAAGCAGAAGGATAGCAGGTTGTATAGTGACATCCAAAGTGCCATTCATCTTGCGAAGAACTCAACATTCCATTCTAGTACTAAACATATACAACTCAAGTACCATTTCATACGCTCTATTATGGAAGATGAATTGTTGAAGCTAGAAAAGATACATACTAGCCAGAATCCTGCAGACATGATCACAAAGGTAGTGACCAAAGGGAAAATGAGTTCCTGCTCGGTCTCAGTTGGCCTTCGTGAAGTTGAAGATTATAAATTTTCCAAGTCCAAGGTCCATCAAGTGCAGCAGCGGTGGAATTGTTGTGATCAGTCTCCGAGTGGGATATTGTTTGTTATGGAGCTTGATCTCCTAGATTCAGAGATATTATTATTCAGCCGTGTTTGTATGCCATCTTTATATGATATGTAGAAGGACTGTTCACTCACCCCAGCGGGGAGGTGTGGGGGAGGCGAAGCCTTCCCCCACTAGGGTCCGGGGGTAGCACTCCCGAGAAAGGGGGTTTAGGGGTGATGCCCCCGAAGGAAATTTTTGGGGTTGTTTTACGGGCCCACGGTTTTGGGTAACCCGTGGTATTTTCCCATTGTATTTCCCATTTATAAGAAATACATTGTAATCTAGCTAGGGTTGATGTATTAGGTATTATGCATTGTAAATATATCTGAGATTGTAAAGAGAGACTGTGAGACAGTGAAGAGGAAGTGCAGCGGATGTGCTACAGGTTGTATCTCTTCATTTGTTGGATGGTATAATAATAAGGACTGGCAATTTCAGTGTGGATGTAGCCCATCTTGGTTGAACCACAATATATTGGTGTCTCTCTTGTAATATGTTTGTGTGATTGTATTTGCATCTTGTTTATTGTCATTGCTTTGCGATCCTGGTTTTCTAACACCTTGGTGTTAGACCCTAAACCATAGTTCGTTTTCTTCCTGAAATAGTGATCTTTGTATATTTTCAGCAAGAAATGAGCAGTACATCAGCCTCCTTGTGCTGCACCATCAAAAATCCATAAGCAAAATTTCCAGCTCAGGAATATCATCTATCTATCTAACAGGATTCTCTTTTGTCTTTGACATTCGTATTGTTGTAATATTTATATAAGTTGATGATCCTTAAAACACTAGCATATGAATTCATTGGTTTCCCTTAAAAAATTACAAAATTTCGAGATTTCCATATATCCCAACACATGAAAGCAAGTAGAATTATATGATCATAGCAATTTTGAACCATGTCTAGAAGTTTGTATCAATAGATTTATTTCCCCAAACATGTATAATATTTTATCCATTCAATTATATGACTTACTCTAACAAAACAATAGAAATCTTATTCATTAAATTTGTGTAATATTTTATCCATTCAAGTATATGACTTACTCTAACAAAACAATAGAAATATTATTCATTAAATTTTTCAATGATATGAGATATCATAATTACAATTTTCAAATGCATAGTCATAATTCCCAAAAAACTTTTTATTTAATGGTGTAATTATTCACTTTTGTGTAGTTCATTATGATATTTGTGTTTTATCTTTTTGTTATTAGTAATTTGTTGATCAGTTTCTTTTTATCATCAAATGTTTGGTAATTACAATCTACAATAAAATAATAATCATTTCCAAAAATGTCTTATGTTATAATTACAATTCCCAATAAAATTTCTTTAAAAGAAAGACAATTCTTAATGCAAGTTTAAGTGCTTACATTACACTTGTAATCACTTTACCCCAGCACATTGATGCATATCAAGTAGATTTCTTCCTTAGATTATGATTGATAATATTTAGTTAGAAATGTTAACTTCTCTTTAAACTTTAATGTAATATTATAATTATTCACTTTTATAATTCATTATCCTGTTTTTATTATTATTATTATACAATCACATACATTTATTTTATTTAAAATAAAAAATGTCATTATTATCAACTTGTTATGTTATTTATCATTTTTTATTTCTTCTTATCTCTTCAAAGATAATACTAACCATGAAATAATATAATTCACTATTATACAAATATCCATATTTTTTTATATTTTTTATACTACTAACTTTATAATTATATTTATAATTAAATAAATTTATTATTATACAAATATCAATATTTTTTTATACTTTTTTATACTAGTAATTTTATAATTATATTTATAATTAAATAAATTTATTAAAAGTGTGTTAAGTTTTATTATATAGCTATAACACAGTGTAAAAAGGTTATGCTACCCAACAAGCCATAAACATAATGTAATTATTATAATTTTCAAAATATTTGTTTATAAAAACGGGTAGCTTTTTTATCTATTTTAATAAAATTATATTAAAATAATGTTGATAGTTATAATATGCATGTTTAATATATTGTTACTAAAGGTGTGATAAACAATTACAACATATAATGTTGTTCATATCTTTTTTTTCTACGGAATAAAAATTGTAACTATATTAATGAAAATAAAGGTACATTTTCCAAATGCATTTATGAAGGAAACTTCATGTGCATTCTTTAGTTTGATCATAAACCCAATCTTTTAAGTCAAAAAGTAAGTTCTACTGTAGTATCACATATCTTGTCATATATTACAAAATTCACATTTAGAAATGAAAGCTTCCAATATCATATGAGATCTATATCTTCACAAAAAGTGCAAAAGTAAAGAACTCTTGCATATCTTGTTATAAAAAAAATGTATAGATAAGAAGCATGCTAATAACCTATTATGATTGAATTTTGATTTTCAATAATGTGTCATTCACCTTCATGCATCAAAGATCCATTATTTTCCTATTCATCTGCCAAAGAGTTTCTTTCTCTATAAATATGCTTGATTCCTATAGAATCTATCAAGACTGTGAGTCTTTTTGTTTCTTCCAACAAAGGTTCCAAACAAATAGTGTGAATCTTATTTTTCCCAGTTAACCAATTTACTATGATCTAAGAGTCCCCAAAAATTTTGGTAGCTCTTATCTTTTTCTCTATTGCCAACGATAGCAAAAGTCTAAGAGCATACAATTCTTCATAATTGTTTGACCCACTTCCAGGACTAGCTTTAATTTAACTCAAAGATTATTCATCATTGAAAAAAATAACACCCCCCTGCACCACATCTCTTACGAGTCCCCTAGGTTTTTCCATCAACTTATGCCCATTGATACTTCTGGTAAGTTTCTTCTTCGATCACGCATCGTATCTGAATCTTTAACTTATCGTGTGGGAAATGGCTGAGGATACTTATAATCTTGATAGAACATTGAAGAGACAAAATGACCTTGTCTTCAAAACAACTTTCATTATGTGCAAGCCAAATCCCCCAAGATACGATAAGAGGAAGAGATCTATAGTCCTCTAAAGAGTCATTTGAGTTCCAAACCTTTAAACAATCTTCCAGGGAGGGCGCACGAAGATGGTCCCCATTTTCGTTGCAATGGGGGCGTGCTAGCGGAAAAAAAAATGCCACGTACGCACCTAAGGCAGTGTGCACGGGCCGCTAGGTTCGGTACCGAACCGAGGCGTGTGCGCGCAAAGGTGGCGCGCACGCGCCTCTGTTAAAAAAAAAAAACAGAGCACAATTTCCCCATTGTTCCATTTGGCCGAGCGCGTCCTCCTCCTCCGCGTGCACGTCGATTCAACCACTAAAGGAGGCGAAATCGACTCCAAAACCACCCAACAACACCCACAAACTCATCAACACTTCGATTAATAGGTAAATATCTTGTTTTTTTTCATTTTATTCATTATTTGTGTCTATTTTTTTGTTTATTTAATTGTAAATAATTCCCAAATTTTGAAAACAATGAACCAATTTTCTATTGGAGATTGTAAACTGAGACAATGAGTGAACAAGATGTTAACACCGAGTCCAGCGAAATACAAGAAAACCAAAACCTTGGACCCAATGCCAAAGAAAACCGTGAACACAATCCAAATGCCGAACAAAACCAAAACCCCCAACCCAATTTTGAACAAGATGACCTTAAGCATTATGTAAATGAAATGCAAGTGCACACTCACGAGCTTAGAAACTCGGGGGAACCATCTCGATTGTCTCTTGCAACATCAATTGAGAACTCAATTGACTCCCTCATCCATGCACACCAGCAATTGACCGAAATGACTTAATTTAGAGCTAGGATGCGGGAGTAGTACTCCACAGGCATCTCCAAGGAAGCAATAAAAGATTTGAACATTACAAAAGCCCAATTATATAGTATGTTCACCGATCCAAAAACAAACCAACCACTAAACATTACAAAGCCACGTGTCTGCATGGATTGGTGTCATTACCAACGGTGGAGGGACAATTGGATGTGGAGGTGGTTCATGGTGTACGATAAACCTCCCTGCAATAATAGGGAGGTTCCATAGTACTTCCTTCGCCAACTGTGGGCTGAGTTTTGCCTCGGTTTACATGTCAACTATTTTGACATAACCGAGTTCTAGAGTGTTGGGCGTGGATCTGCCAAGATCGACCTGCTTACAAGAGGAAACCACTGAGAGGAACACAAGCTCCGAGGTGCGACCCCAACCCCTCTCCCCAACCACCTCGATTTCCCCACAAGCTTGATCAGATCGAGGTGGCAATGAGGAATGTTGCACGTGGACTCCTCAGACACACCTCCTTTGTAGCAGCGACTACAATGGAGAGGTCGGGTGACCTTGATAGAGATCCAGGTTCAGGGCCTTCACTACAGGGCCAGGATAGACCCATGACCGATGGTAGCCATGTTGGGCATTCCAGTTTGACAGGGACAATGCCACATCTTTGTCCCCATTGCGGGCACACTTTCCCTGGCCCAAATGAGGGCTGTTATATGGATCAACTCATCAATTTTTTTAATGTGTTTTCAATCATCACTTGATAACTTGTAGAGTATTTTTGAAGTATTTTTGTTGACTTAAACTATTCTTTCAATGTACATTTATTCAGAGCTGATACACCAAGATGGGAGAACGTAGGATCTCCCAACCTGGATGCTGCAATGGCAGCTGCAACTGAAATTGCGGCACCCCACATGGAGGTATTTTCAGTACCTAACACAATATTGTTATTACTTATGTCATTTATTCTACTCAAGTATTTATATTTATGGCATACACGTTGATAGTTCGTACAATGTTTTTGAATATCTTGATTTCCTAGATAATGACTTGTTTAACATGTTCATAACATGCATGCATTTTTTTGTCCACAGGTGTTCCGTGACTATGGTGATCAACCACCCCCGCCAGGGATTCGCACATCACCATATACACAAGTACAATGTTTATTTATAAGCATGCTATTAATTTGATTTGTTATGACTTACTATGGTTTAATTTATTGTTTGTTTACTAAATTGTGATATTACAAATGTATATGTAGGTGCCACCAGCAGCTGCGTCTCCCCATTTTAGTCCTATGTATCCACTTTCTCCCATGATTCCCCTCCCTCACTTCCATCTAGACCCCTCCCTACGTCCACCCCCTCCCTTCCATCCATCCCCCCCTCTCCGGCCATACTCCCCCCTCCATCCATCGTCCCCCACTCGCCCCCCCCCCCCACGTCCATACATCCTCCCCAATTTATCCATAGCCCCATGTCTATCCATCCTCCCCCATTCTTACACGCCCCCCCCTTCCTTCCACCTTCCCCTCTTCATCCACAACCTCCCATTTGTCCATCATCTTCCCTCCATGTAGGACTTCCCTCCCATGCACCATCCCTCAATATCCCCCCTAGCCCTATTCGTTCGATACCCTCTATCCTACAACTGGCAGGGGCTCATCATCTACATGGTCCTCCTCCACCCCATACCACCATGTCTTCTCCCACCATATCTTCCCCACTTCCCGCCACTATTGTGGCATCTACTCTTCCAATATCCTCATCAGTATCTCCAGTGGTTGCACCTGTAGTGGCTGCCACTACATCTGTGCCCCCCCCCCCATCACTGCATCAGAGCTGGTTGTCCGGCCATCTGCTCCACCTGCTATCCTAGAAGCCCATCCATGTCCATCATCGGAGGTGTTCACGATGAGAATCAAGCTAATTTATGAAAATATTTTGAGGCATTAACAAAAATTAATTTAAGCAATTATGACTTTTCAATGAAATGATTGTTGTAAATGTTGTAGGCTAGAATTGTTGAGAGGCTCCGCAGATCCAGGACACCTGTCCAACATTTCCCACTCATGTCAGAGGTGATTTATTTAAGATTTGAATTCTACATTTGTTTTATAAATGTGGTAAATGTTGCAAATGCTTGAAAATGACGGTATCTTATATCATTTGTTCCAGAGCCCGGAGAGTCAGTCTAGTCCTAGATGGAGCAAGACCCAAGGCATAGTAGCTCGAAGAGTAGGAAGATCAACTTTGGATCTGCGCCTAGGAGTGACAGTGGTGGTCACAATGCTTGACACACCACATGTTATGTACATTAGCCACAATGTGGCACTTTTTTGCACCAATTTTCATGTACTTTGTATCTACGGCACGAGTTGCCAAGTATTTTGTATCTACGGCATGAGTTGTTGCATTTTGTGTAGGGAACGAGTTGCCATTGTACGTACATTGGGAACCATGTTCCACTATTCACCAAAAATTGTATATGTTTGGATGAGTTTTGTAGCCTCGATGTACATGGATTTTTAGTTATGTGATTTATATATCTCGTTGTCTAATGTGGTTGTCTCATGTTGTGTGTATCATGATGTGATGTTGTGTAAATTTGGGTTTTACCTAGATCTTAGAAGAGATGTTGGATATCATAGTTCAGCTTGGTTTATCTTTTTACATGTAAAAGCTTCTAATGGTATCTATGTTAAGAAAACATTGTAAACATAGGCTAACTCAAACAAAATCATGTGTGAGAATTAATCTAAAAACAAATGGAATAAATGGATGGACAAATCACACCTCATGGCACATAAGATATATATTGGGAACTTGAGTACTAGGAAAAGAATACTTAAAAATAGAAAATGTCCATTGTTGTCAAAACGTTAAAATGAGATCGAACATGATTTTTAATAGCTCTACATAATGAGATCCAAAATGTCCATACTCTACATAATGAAATGTTGTCACTAGTATTTATTTTGACCATTTTTTCCACTTAAGATCACGCAACAAATTAATAACCGAGCTATGGAATCATTTCTTAATCAATTGTCACCATACAAATAGGACAACCTTGAGCACAATGTATAGCTAGCTCATTAATTCTCACTCACGGATATAGCCACCTTTGATTTGATGACCATCACATCCACTACCATTTACAATTAGGACTTCCTTAATTTATCATTATGTGATAGCGATCTAATTTTATGTAGACACGTTGACTTAAACACATGTATAGTTGACATTACAATAAATGACTACTATGAGGTGTATTTTTTAGGCTATATCCACCTCAACACACCAACTTGTTACCCCAATACCCCAAATGTTGTCGAATTTTGTCTAGAAGGGATAGAGGGGCATTAGGACATCATAATTCATCTATTGGACACTCAGACACTTGTTAAAGACAGTTAGGACAAGTGCATTACATCAATGGAGTCACAAATACACCCTCATCAAGTTGCATGCATCCATTAGTGCGCCATCAATACTAGAACATGTAAGCATTAGTACATGTTGGAGTAAGCTTTACTAATGTTATGATAATATTAGTTTTTCCATCCATTGAGAAGGTTGTCGTTGGTGTGCATATCCACCATATAGAAATCTTCATGGTACAACCAATTTCAAACCATTATGTTTCTAAATCAGGTATCTGGTGCTAGGTACAACGGTTTTCTAGTTGTATGCACCCTTGCTATATAGATGAGAAACTATGCATATATGTGTATAGTGATTTGGATTCAAATGTATGCACATGAATATATATGTACAATGAAAATGATTTAATCTTTACATGTATTATAATTTAGGGCTAGATCTTAGGCTACATAATAGGGTTTCATTTTGATTAGAATACAAACTAGGGTTTACGCTACCAACTAGGGTTTTTAGGCTAGGCGCTCGTGTTTCTAGGATAGGATCCAAGCTCTAGGGTCACCATCTTAATGTTTAATTCCACTATCATGACATCATTCTCACCAATACCATGCCCACTACTACAATTACAATCAAGCCTCTCAATCCCACTTTGAACATTTCCCATACTTCCAAGTTAAAATTGATAGGTCTTGTTGCTAAAATCTTTTCACTTATATATTCACATAGACAAATCCACTCCTGTGAAAGATTTGTTGTATCTTGGTACGTGCAAGTTCACATGCAACAATACTTGAGAGATCATTTTACCCCATGATCCATGGAAGATTCACTGGATTCATATCAACCTCATTGTCATCACCCCAACCATGGTCAAGATGCCAAGATCCATCCTTAGTAGACAAAACCTCATGTTGGCACCCATACCACACTCAAAGATAAAAGAATTCTTTGAAAGGGCATGTTTGGGGGTTGAGGGAATCTTGATTTTTTATAATCACACATGAGAGGTTCTTAGAGTCAAATACATTGGATATAAATAAATTCCCCAACGCCTTCAACATCTTCATCATCATCTTCATCACCATCGCCATCATCATCAATGCCTTCATCATCATCACCATCTTCATCATCATCACCATCACCATGACCATCAACTTCACCACCATCACCATCATCATCAATGTCACCATCTTCATCATCATCACCATCTCCATCTTTTGGATGCGAGATGGAACCATCACCATCTTCATCATCACCATCACCATCACCATCAACCTCACCACCATCACCATCATCATCACCATCACCATCTTCATCATCATCACCATCTCCATCTTTTGGATGCGATACAAAACCATCAGCATCAGCATCAACCTCACCACCATCACCATCATCATCAACGTCACCATCTTCATCATCATCACCATCTTCGTCATCATCACCATCTCCATCATCACCATCAACTTCACCACCATCAACTTCACCACCATCGTCATCATCATCACCATCTTCATCATCATTGTCATCTGTAGGTCCCTCATCACCATGTCCATCATCATCACCATCTTCATCATCTTCGTCACATCTTCATCACCATCGCCATCATCATCATCTTCATATTTTGGATGCGAGACAGAACCATCACCATCACCATCACCATCAACTTCACCACCATCACCATCATCATCAACATCACCATATTCATCATCATCACCATCTTCATCACCATCACCATCTCCATCTTTTGGATGCGAGACTAAACCATCGCCATCTTCATCATCACCATCACCATCTCCATCATCATCACCATCTTCGTCATCATCATCACCATCTTCATCATCACTGTCATCTGTAGGTCCCTCACCATTGTGTCCATCATCATCACCATCTTCACCATCACCATGATCTTCATCACCATCACCATCACCATCACCATCAACGTCTTCATCATCATCACCATCATCATAATCATCACCACATGTTCCCGGTGGATGATTTTCCAAAGTTGACCCCCGTGTGCAAAAATTGCACTCTCCCTCACTGAACAAAACCCTAGTTTCCTAGATGGATGTACAAGATGACACTGGGGCCACTGGACCAGAGGGTAGGGGAACCCCTAGCATTATCTCGGCGTCCTGAATCCAACAGATTCGACGGTTTGTCGATCTGAGCCACAGTCTTCATTCTATGGCTCGTTCTGTCTCGCATCCAAAAGGCCTTCAGGGACACCTCCTGGATACCTGTCGGGGGCATAGAACTCCAATCGTGCAACAAAACTAGGTTTCAGGGAGTCATGCAAGTGTGTCTAGGTAGGTTCCGGCCGGGAACGCTAGCCACAAGTGCCTGGTGGATGATTTTCCAAAGTTGACCACCGTGTGCAAAAATTGCACACTCCCTCACTGAGCAAAACCCTAGTTTCCAAGATGGACGTACAAGATGACACCGGGGCCACCTGACTGAAGGGGAGGGGCACCCCTAGCACTATCCCGATGTGTGGAATCCAATGGAGTCAACGGTTCGTCGATCCAAGCCACGGTCTTCATTTTATAGCTCGTTCCGTCTTGCGTCCAAAAGGACTTCAGGAACACCTGTTGGATACCTGGTAGGGGCATGGAACTCCAACCATGCAACAAAACTGGGTTCCAGGGAGTCATGCAAGTTTGTCGAGGTAGTTTTCGGCCGGGAACGCTAGCCACAAGTGCCCGGTGGATGATTTTCCAAAGTTGACCCCCGTGTGCAAAAATTGCACACTCCCTCACTCAGCAAAACCCTAGTTTTGAATATGGACGTACAAGATGACACCGGGGCCACCTGACTGGAGGGGAGGGGCACTTCTAGCACTATCCCAGCGTGCTGAATCCAACGGAGTCGACAGTTTGTTGATACGAGCCACGGTCTTCATTATATGGCTCGTTCCGTCTCGCATCCAAAAGGCCTTTAGGGACACCTGCTAGATAACTGCCGGGGGCATAGAACTACAACCATGCAACAAAAATGGGTTCCGGTGAGTCATGCAAGTGTGTCTAGGTAGGTTCCGACTGGGAACAGTTGCCACAAGTGCCCAGTGGATGATTTTCCAAAGTTGACCCCTGTGTGCAAAAATTGCACACTCCCTCACTAAACAAAACCCTAGTTTCTAAGATGGACGTACAAGATGACACTGGGGCCACCAGACCAGAGGGGAGGGGCACCCCTAGCACTATCCCAGCGTGCTAAATCCAACGGAGTGGATGGTTCATCCATCCAAGCCACGATCTTCATTATATGGCTCGTTCTGTCTCGCATCCAAAAGGCCTTCTAGGACACCTATTGGATACCTGTCGGGGGCATAGAACTCCAACCGTGCAACAAAACCGGGTTTCAGGGAGTCATGAAAGTGTGTCTAGGTAGGTTCCAGTCGGGAACGCTAGCCACAAGTGCCCCGTGGAGTATTTTCCAATGTTGACCCCTGTGTGCAAAAGTTGCACACTCCCTCATTGAGCAAAACCCTAGTTTCCAAGATGGACATAGAAGATGACACCGGGGCCACCTAACCGGAGGGGAGGGGCACCCCTAGCACTATCCCAGTGTGTTGAATCCAACGGAGTCAACGGTTCATCGATCCGAGCCATGGTCTTCATTCTATGGCTCGTTCCATCTCGAATCCAAAAGGCCTTCAGGGACACCTGTTGGATACTTGCCAGGGGCATAGAACTCCAACAGTGAAACAAAACTAGGTTCCAGGGAGTCATGCAAGTGTGTCTAGGGAGGTTCTGATCGGCAACACTAGCCACAAGTTCCCGGTGGATGATTTTCCAAAGTTGACCCCCGTGTGCAAAAATTGCACACTCCCTCACTGAGCAAAACCCTACTTTCCAATATGGACATACAAGATGACACCGAGGCCAACTAACTAGAGGGGAGGGTCACCCCTAGCACTATCCCGACGTGCTAAATCCAACAGAGTCAACAGTTCATCGATCCGAGCCACGGCCTTCATTCTATGGCTCGTTCCGTCTCACATACAAAAGGCCTTCAGGGACACCTGTTGGATACTTGCCGGGGGCATAGAACTCCAACCCTGCAACAAAACAGGGTTCCGGGGAGTCATGCAAGTGTGTCTAGGCAGGTTCCAGTCGGGAACGCTAGCCACAAGTGCCCAATGGATGATTTTCCAAAGTTGACCCCCGTGTGCAAAAATTGCATACTCTCACTAAGCAAAACCCTAGTTTCCAAGATGGACGTACAATATGACAATGGGGCCACCAAACCGGAGGGGATGGGAACCCCTAGCACTATCCCGACGTTTTGAATCCAACGAAGTTGACGGTTCATCGATCCGATCCACAGTATCCACTCTATGGCTCGTTCCTTGTCGCATCCAAAGGGCCTTCAGGGACACCTACTGGATACCTGTCGGAACCAGGGAATCCTTTGTTGTGTTCCATTAACCTTTTGTTCAGCATTTCGTACTCTAATAAGTGGTAATTCACCTCTATCATCGAAAGCTTGGGTCTATAGGTACCTTCCCTTTCATATTCCTCGTTATCCACAGCTAACACAAGTTAGAGATGCCATTCAAACCCAATTGAAAGCTAAGGAAGTGGTTTTATGTGACGTCATCTTTGGGAATAAACATTTATGTAAACCAACAGAAGCTCGAACAATACTCCCTACTTTTAAACACATTCTAGAGAAAGCAAGAGGACAAGTTCATCAAAGCAACTTCATTCATCTATATTCTCGTAATGTACACATAGTCCATCCTTATCTTGATAAACAAGAGTTTTATAATAGCTTGAACTTTTTGGGAGTGGTTATCTCCCTATATTTGATTGTCTATTTGGTTGACAAGGTTGCCTGAAAATCTGTACTTTGAACTTCTTTGTTTTATTGCTGAAAAATTGGAAGGGATTTTCAAGTCACCTGTAAAACACTCCTTTGTTGAAATATGTAAGTTCTTCCAACAACATAGATTTGGCTAGTGTATCAAATGTTGTTGCCCACACTAGAATTTATCTTTCGTCAAAGGAGTCGCACATATTGTGGCTAACCAAATGGTTTGGGGAGCTTGGAAGTGCCGCCAAATATTATTCCATGCCTGAATCTACCCAAAAGGAAATTAAAAATTTAGATCCCCGAGAAGGTGAGAAACTGTATGAGTGGTTGAATCAGTATCCTAAAATTACGGAGCTTTCTATCTCAAAGTTTGTTGAGCGGCTCCTGGATGTAGTATCAGACTCAACAGACAGTAAACTTGTTATCACCACTAGAATGGCCCCAGGGTGACCGACTAGAATGACCGTAGCGCCCGAACTGTGGCTCGGTTCGTGAATCCGTCAATTCTGGTGGGTCCGAGACGTCGGGTTTCAGCTAGGGGCCCCCCCACAGCATGCCTTGAAGACCCGAACGCAGTGCCAATGGGCCATCTTTGGAGCTAGGGTTTTGCTCACTGATGGCCATTCCAAATTCACTAAAGGGGTGCATTTCTAGTCCGGAGGCCCCTGGGCATGCATGGAAAACATAGTTAGGTCCATAATGGCCATGTGGACTTGTGGGAGCCGACGACATCCAAGTCTGCTCGCTGGTTTGGGTGCCTTGGCCCCGGGGCAAATCCCCAAAATGTCCCTGAATGGCCCCGTGGTGCCCGACTAGAATGCCCATAGCACCCAAATTGTGGCTCGGTTCGTGAATCTGTCAATTCCGGTGGGTCTGGGGTGCCAAGTTTCAGCTAGCGAACCCCCCACGGCGTGCCTTGAAGATCCAAAAGAGGTGCCAAAGGGACATCTCCGAAGCTAGGGTTTTGCTTAGTGATGGCCATTCCAAATTCGCTAAATGGGTGTAATTCTCGTCCGGAGGCTCCCAGGCATGCATGGCCACCGTGGACAGGTCCAAAATGGCCACGTGGACCTATGGGAGCCGACGGAATCCACGTCCACTCGCCGGTTTGGGTTCCATGGCCCCATAGCAAATCCCCAAATTGTCCCTGAATGGCCCCAGGGTGCCCGACAAGAATGCCCGTAGCGCCCGAACCTTGGCTCAGTTCATGAATCCGTCGATTTCGGTGGGTTCGAGATGCCGGGTTTCAGCTATGGGACCCCCCACAACATGCCTTGAAGACCCAAAAGTGGTGCCAAAGGGCCATCTCCGAAGCTAGGGTTTTGCTCAGTGATGGCCATTCCAAATTCGCTAAAGGGGTGCATTTCTCGTTCGGAGGCCCCCAAGCATGAGTGGACACCATGGAAAGGTCCAAAATGGCCATGTGTATCTGTGGGAGCCGACGAAATCCAAGTCCTCTAGCTGGTTTGGGTTTTGTGGCCTCGGGGCAAATCCCCAAAGTGTCCCTGAATGGCCCTGGGGTGCCCAACTAGAATGCCTGTAGCGGCCGAACCGTGGCTCGGTTCGTGAATCCGTCGATTTTGGTGGGTCTAGGATGTTGGGTTTCAGCAAGGGGCCCCCCCCACAGCATGCTTTGAAGACCCAAAAGAGGTGAAAATGGGCCATCTCTAGAGCTAGGGTTTTGCTGAGTGATGGCCATTCCAAATTCGTTAAAGGGGTGCATTTCTCGTCCAGAGGCCAACTTTGGAAAATCATCCACTGGGAACTTGTGGATAGCATTCCCGGCCGTAAAATACCTAGAAACACTTGCATCACTCCTCGAAACCTGGTTTTGTTGCACGATTGGATTTTTATGCCCCTAGCAGGTATCCAGGACGTGTCCGTGAAGGCCTTTTGGATGCGAGACGGAACGAGCCATAGAATGAAGACCGTGGCTCAGATCTATGAACCGTCGACTCCATTGGATTCAACACGCCCGGATAGTCCTAAAGGTGGCCCTCCCCTCCGGTCAGGTTTCCCCGGTGTCCACTTGTACGTCCATCTTGGAAACTAGGGTTTTTCGCAATGAGGGAGTGTGCAATTTTTGCACACGGGGGTCAACTTTGGAAAATCAGCCACCGGGCACTTGTGGCTAGAGTTCCTAGCTGGAACCTACCTAGACACACTTGCATGACTCTCTGAAACCCGATTTTGTTGCACGGTTGGAGTTCTATGCCCCCGACAGGTATCCAGCAGGTGTCCCTGAAGGCCTTTTGGATGCGAGACGGAATGAGCCATAGAATGAAGACCATGGCTTGGATCGATGAACCATCGACTCAGTTGGATTTAGCACGCCGGGATAGTGCTAGTGGTGCCCCTCCCCTCCGGTCCGGTGGTCCTGGTGTCATCTTGTATGTCCATGTTGGAAACTAGGGTTTTGCTTAGTGAGGGAGTGTGCAATTTTTGCACATGGGGGTCAACTTTGGAAAATCATCCACTGGGCACTTGTGGTGATGATGATGATGATAAATACATTGATGATGATGGTGATGGTGATGGTGATGAAGATCATGGTGATGATGAAGATGGTGATGATGATGGACACGGTGATGAGGGACCTACAAATGATAGTGATGATGAAGATGGTGATGATGATGACGAAGATGGTGATGATGATAGAGATGGTGATGATGAAGATGGTGATGATGATAGAGATGGTGATGAGGGACCTCCAAAAACTCAAGCATTAACATGGGTGAGGTAGGTCTAAATCCTCCCTCAAGGACATTTCCAACCATTAGGTGACAATGATGAACATGTTAGTGCTACTCAATCATAGCTCCTAAATGATCCTCATATTCATCCAAGTACTAGACCAATATTGAAACAATTCCTAGAGCTCCAAATGGAGAGAGTGGTAGAGAAAATGGGGGCAATATCTAGATTTGGGTGTTGCAGGCATCTTGGTAAGACCTAGGGTTTGAGGATCGAAATTCCAAGATAGACATGTAGACTTGGATTCTATAAGTTGAGTTCTCTAGTGGTGTACTTGTGTGATGTGACAAACCCTTCTAATAGTGATCCTATCCCACTTGGAGTCCAAATGCCCCCAATTGAGGGTACGTGTGGTGGGTCACGGATTCTAGGGCTAGATTAGGTTAATAGGGCTACATTAGGTTTCTAGGATTCTAGATTAGTTTCTGAGGGTTAGATTAGTGTTTCTAGCATTAGTTTAGCTTTCTAGGATTTCTAGGGCTAGGTCATGTTTCTAGGATTCTAGATTAGTTTATGAGGGTTAGATTAGTGTTTCTAGGGTTAGTTTAGCTTTCTAGCATTTCTAGGGCTAGATTATGTTTGTAGGGTTATATTAGTGCTTCTAGAGTTAATCATGCATGAATAAACAATCACATGGCTATAAATCATAACTTAATCATAACTCAAACATCAAATAAACGATATAAGATAACGATATCAAATAAACTATCTAAGATGAATAACATTAACCGTGCATGAATAAACAATCACATGGCTATACTATGTACCTTAGTCAATTAGGCCTTCTGGATCCTCTTGGTTTTTTATTGTCTCGAACAACCTCTCATGCTCCACATGAGGTAGTAAGTAGTGTACCTTGTTTGATGACTTCGTTGACATTGTCTGTAGTTGGATGTTTGTACCCACGATCAAGTGCGTAAAGTGATACACCCGTGACCCTGGTCTATAATCTGCATATGTGTAGCCATTTCTCTTTGGTCCCTTTCCATCCACTGTAAGATATTCCCCCTGAATAACCATCGAGCCAGTCAGAAAGGTAATGCCTTCACTATCCGTTAATGATGAGAGGAGGTTTTTCTTTCCCTGGATGCATCGTGCTAACCAATAATTCGTCCCAATTGCACTGTTTATTGGGGCGACAACTGCGTAGATGTGTCCTGCAAAAATGCATTTTAAGGTCATATTCCAACAAGTAGTGGTTTGATAACTTGGATAATTACAAAAAAAAGGAGGGAACTGAGATATGCATGCAGAAATGTTTACCTGGCTATACAAGATTAGATATATGATCATATTCATTCGAAATAGAGGATTGGTTTTTCTCTAACTGGATTGTTTCAGCAGCTGCACGTGGGTCCACTGCAAGTGATACATGATCCCATTCATCAACCCAATCCATTGATTCACACTCATCCCACTCACAGCTACTGCAAGACCCAAAAAAGCAAGCAAGTTTTCGCGTCCATATTTCAAATAAGGGGTTGTTTGAGCTTCGAACCGAATGAAATCCACGAGTGCCTTGCACAGTACTACAACTATAAGAACGCGATCGATCTATATCAACTACATTCCAGAAATTTCTGACAACATGTCCTCTACTTGTTGGTATGTGTTGCTCCGTGGTTCGATCTGACATTTTTTCTTTGCACCATCAAACTGTGGATTCGGCATTCTGAATATGAGGGCCTCCCATGCACCTCATCTCCTCCCTTCGTAGGAAAGTTTTGAGACATGCTCCATCCCCGTCGTGCTCTCCCTTTCCATGCCCACTCTCAAAATAGTTCCATACATGCAGCACATCATAAGTCTTGTGCAAAATACTCAACCACTAGAAAACACATGCATTTTTGAACTGGCCTACACAGCCATCTGACCATATCCAATGCTGACCCATCTGTATACCTCTCTCCTTCAGCTGATCATAGAACATTTTGAAGCAATGTTGCACATAATGCAGGTCATGGCACCTATCGTCACTGATGTAGAAGTTGGTCTCTTTCAATATTATCCTCATGTCGTTGCTGCTCTCTTGTGTGTGCCTATACGTGATATGGACCATTATGCTAACTTGGTCTGAATGGTAGTATTGACTTTGAATCTCATTCTGTGGCTATAGGGTGTAGTTTTATGCAAAGTCAACAACTGACAATATTGTGCCCTTGGGAAAGGTGTCTCTGCACTGTCTGTACTGTTCATCCCGCCATCGTGCTACATGGATGTGTTGTACATAATGCTCGGTCTTTTGGTAGAATTCCTTCATGAATTTGCAAATTTGTACCTAGTGCCACAAAACCAAGGGCATTAATACAACCGGACATTTTCAATCTGAATATATATGTACAAATTCAACATGTACAGTATGAAAGCATGCAAACTTAGATTACCTGTGACTTCACCAATGCAATTTTTTTTGCTTTCCTTCAAACTATCTACTTGATATGTTATGTACTAGAAGTTCTGCATTTCTACTGACATCCTCCCAAATTCGTGCTCCGCGGTTGTGTGGATGCAGCGAATCAATAATGCAAATCCACTGCAACTGGAACATGTCCCATATAAACATGATCTTTTATAATATTTGTCCTTCAGGCCTTCGACACATTATGCTATGTATAAATTCTCTGGATGCATTCGGTGGTTGTAACGAAGGGAAATCCTGCATAATGTTAGTATGCAAACCAAAAAATATATGTCTATATGTATCATAATAGTACTCAAATTCTACATGGTATCTACAACAACATCTATTGCGATCAATGCAAATTCTAACATACCAGGGTTTGCATTTTTCGAAGGACCTTTGGCCCAAGTTCAATTGTGTGTGCTCATTCTTGAACCTCTCATAGAGTTTTGTTTGTGTCGTGTCAAGGAAGTGCTTGACATGGGGTTCACCCCCCCTAACACCTTTTCTCAACTTTAAAACATCTCTTTGATTCGATGACAGTCTAGTGTTATCATGCCAAAACTTTTGCAGTAGTTCTTTAACAGCATCAATGAGCTTCATGTCTGAACAAGTTAACCTACCAACAAAGGCCCAACAATATTTTTGGCCTGGGGTCTCAAGTTTTTCTCTAATGGTAGAATACTTATGAAGAATCTTTCTATCTACTTTAAAGATTTTACATGTGTGTGATAGTAGGCAACGTTTCCTTGTGGATTTGTCTACAATTGATTCCGATAGTACACGACGGGATGCATTAAAATATTTTGTACGAGAAGTTTTTCCAATCAAATTAAATGCAGATTTGTTAAAATTCAATATGCTAAGACAGAAAATAGCAGCATTACGTTCTATTTCACAATAATAGCATATACAGGATCACTGAAGAAACAACAAGCATAGCATAAACACAAGAGACACAGATTTATCCTGGGAAACCCTCATGGGGTAGTAAACCCAGCAAAGCTTTCCTCAATAATATGATAAACCAAAATACAAGATGTGCTCCCTCATTCTAATCCTCCTTAGCAAATCTCCCAGACAAGTGCTCCTCTTTTCAAGTGTGTGAGTGTATCAAATGAGGAACACACCTCCTCTATTTATACACTACTTTGACATATATTTTACACAAGTACATGTAGGCTCGTATTTAACCATTAGGTTAAATACCCTATTATAACTGACTCGGCCGACCCCCACATGGTGGGTCTAATAACCCTAGTTTCCACAACTCCTCGGAGGAATAAACATCTCCGGATACATAATAGAATCACCTCGGAGGGATGGAACATCTTCGGAATAAATAATGTACAAATATAATATTCTTAGAAGTTACAATATTCAACACTCCCCCTTAACGAGAAGGATATTATAACAACATCTTCAAGAGCAAGGAGTCATTGACTACATCATCTATATATCATCGGAAGCTTTCTTTAATTCATCATCATCAATAACTCAACTAGTTACTGGAACATCAACATCATTAGAGTTGATATTACTCGATCATCGGCATCGTCATCATCATCGTCATCACACGATCACATGATCATCAGCATCATCATCACACGATCATCAGCATCGTCATCACACCATCATCAGCATCATCATCACATGATCATCAGCATCGTCATCACACGATCAGCAGCATCGTCATCATACGATCAGCATCGTCATCATACGATTAGCATCTCCATCACACCATCAGCAACATCGTCATCATATGATCAACATCGTCATCACACGATCGGCAGCATCGTCATCACACGATTAGCATCGTCATCATGCGATCAGCATCGTCATCACACGATCAGCAGCATCGTCATCACACGATCAACATCGTCATCATACGATCAGCATACACAATCGGCAGCATCGTCATCACATGATCATATTACAGGATGATCAATCCTGCTCTCTTTAGGACATAGGTCCATGGATGATGCAATCCAGATCAAGTTCCAGGATGATCAATCCTTATCTCTTTAAGACAAGTCTCATGTCTAGGGACGATCCAATCCCAACCACAGTGCCGGTCCTTTTTCATACTGGATGTGACCTAGATCAGATCTAGGATTTACCACCACAGAGCTATTCCTTTTTCATACTGGATGTGTCACATCTACAGAGCCAGCCTTGTTTCATGTTGGATGTATCACATCTACAGAGCCGGCCCTGTTTCATGCTGGATGTATCACATCTATAGAGCCAGCCCTGTTTCATGCTGGATGTATCACATCTACAGAGCCAGCCCTGTTTCATGCTGGATGTATCACATCTACAGAGCCAGACCTGTTTCATGCTGGATGTATCACATCTACAGAGCCAGCCCTGTTTCATGCTGGATGTATCATATCTACAGAGCCAGCCCTGTTTCATGCTGGATGTATCACATCTACAGAGCCAGCCCTGTTTCATGCTGGATGTATCACATCTACAGAGCCAGCCCTGTTTCATGCTGGATGTATCACATCTACAGAGCCAGCCCTGTTTCATGCTGGATGTATCACATCTACAGAGCCAGCCCGGTTTCATGCTGGATGTATCATATCTACAGAGCCAGCCCTGTTTCATGCTGGATGTATCATATCTACAGAGCCAGCCCTGTTTCATGCTGGATGTATCATATCTACAGAGTTGGCCCTGTTTCATGCTGGATGTATCATATCTACAGAGCCGGCCCTGTTTCATGTTGGATGTATCATATCTACAGAGCCAGCCCTGTTTCATGCTGGATGTATCACATCTACAGAGCCAGCCCTGTTTCATGCTGGATGTAACCTAGAACAATTCTAGGATTTGTCATGTACATTTTGAACCGAGGTCCAAGGACGATCCAGTCCTATCATGTACCTTTTGAACCAAAGTCCAGGGACGATCCAGTCCTATCATGTACCTTTTGAACCGAAGTCCAGGGACGATCCAGTCCTATCATGTACCTTTTGAACCGAAGTCCAGGGATGATCCAGTCCTATCATTCAATTCTCGGAGACCTCATGTCTACGGCTCAATTCAAAGGACCATAGTCCTAGGACGATCCAATCCCCTTACCTATTCATTCAGGATTTAGTTATCGGAGACATACGTCTACGGCTCTCTTTAGGACTAAATTCCAGGGATGATCCAATCCCCTCAAGTCCACCAAGGACTTCATTCTCGAAGACATACGTCTATGGCTCTCTTTAGGACTGAAGTCCAGGGATGATCCAATCCCCTCAATTCCACCAAGGAATTCATTCTCAAAGACATATGTCTACGGCTCTCTTTAGGACTAAAGTCCAGGGATGATCCAATCCCCTCAAGTCCACCAAGGACTTTATTCTCGAAGACATACGTCTACGTATCTCTTTAGGACTGAAGTCCAGGGATGATCCAATCCCCTCAATTCCACCAAGGACTTCATTCTCGAAGACATACGTCTACGGCTCTCTTTAGGACTAAAGTCCAGGGATGATCCAATCCCCTCAAGTCCACCAAGGACTTCATTCTCGAAGACATACGTCTACGACTCTCTTTAGGACTGAAGTCCAGGGATGATCCAATCCCCTCAAGTCCACCAAGGACTTCATTCTCGAATACATACGTCTATGGCTCTCTTTAGGACTGAAGTCCAGGGAGGATCCAATCCCCTCACATGTTTACCAAGAACTTCATCAAAACATGTGTCAATCATGTATCCTCATCATCAAAACATGTATCCTCATCATCAAAACATGTATAACAAAACATGTATCCTCATCATCAAAACATGCATAACATCTATCATCAAAAGCATGTATACATCTATCATCAAAAGAAAAAATATAAGATTCCTAAATCTAAATAATTCGAAGTAACTAGGTGCAGTAAATAGGTAACCTCATCATTGATGAGACAGACTTGTTATCAGATACTATGCTACTCCCCCTTTCGAGGAGGGTCCTTCTGGACTATACCAAGCTTGTCTCGGAAGTATTCAAAATTTACTCGAGACAAAGGTTTAGTCAAGATATTAGCAATCTGATCCTCAGTGCTTATATACTCGAGCTTGATAGCTCCTCTGTGCACCATATCTCGTATATAGAAGTATCGGATCTCTATGTGTTTTTGACTTATTGTGGAATACAAGATTTTCTATCTTGATGCAGTTTTGAATGTCACACATAATCATAGTGGAATTCATTTCTAAGTCAAACACTCCATATAATAGCTTCTGAAGCCACACTGCTTCACAGCTAGCAGAGCAGACAACTATATATATATTCTGCTTCAGCAGTACTGAGAGCCACACTAGAATGTTTCTTGCTGAACCATGAGATCATGGCAGATTCAAGACTATAATATCCACCTTATGTACTCTTTCTGTCTGAGGCACTTCCTGCCCAATCAGAATCTGAGTAACCATGTAAATGGAGTTCATGACCTCCAAGATAATATAGACCAAAATATAATGTACCTTTTAGGTACCTCACTACATGCTTTGTAGTTATTAATTGAACCTTTCTAGGTTCTACTAAATACTGAATTAGGGTATTTACAGCAAAGTATATATCTAGCCTAGAATTTGTTAAATACATCAATGACCCAATGATTTGTCTATATAGGGCCAGGTCCATTAAATACGATGAGTTATTAACTAATAACTTCAAGTTGGAGTCCATGGGAGTGGCCATGGCTTTATACTCCAACATATCAAATATTTTTAGAAACTTCATAGCATACTTACCTTGATTTAAAAGATTCCTTTTGGATCTTGCCATACTTCTAGACCTAAGAAGTAGTGCATTAATCCAAGATCTTTCATTTTCATTTTTGGTAGCCATTTTCATGACCTGTTTCTCATTCCTTGTCAGAAAGAGATCATCGTCATACAATAATGGTATGATAGGTTCATCATCCACAACCTTAAGGTAAAGGTTAGGAACAGCTTTACTTCTGGTAAAGCCCAAGCTTTGTCATTAAGTTGTCAATTGTCCATTATTCACACTCTGCATTGAATGATCTTCTGCATATCTATCTGTGCCATCTCTCGTCAGATGGGTCTACTAATATGAGCCTCAAAATCATTCAAACTCTGTGGTGAGTTCCTTCTTACATCCATGTCATATGTGTATAGAAGCCATATTCAACCTTGTAGCAAATTGAGATCCACATCACCCATGATGATCATGAAGCTCATCAATTGACTACCGATCCTGGGTACCCATACAGAACCTGATTCACACTTCTTCTTTAATTACATCATTAAGAGAATGGTCTTATCTAGTCCCTTGGAGCAAAACATCTCATCATGATTATCTTCCTCTTTCTAAGAGAATCTCTTAACCACAAGCTTTCTATAGTGTGTTTGATTTGTAAATCTTTTGTTGAACATCCATCGCTTGTTCAGAGTTCATCATTCATCATGATATTTCCTACAAATCAAAATTAAGTACATGATTAGTAATGCTTCATAATCATCAAATCATGATAACCTATTATGCATACAGATATCATTTACTATTTCTAATAACAACTCAAATACTTATCTTTTATGTTTGTGTGGTTGCCTCCCGCTTGATCTTCTGTATGTCTTCTGAACTTCTATTCATTCTGTACCATTGTGCATGCTCAAGTGTACACTAGTGTCATCCTCATGATCTCATACACAAACATACATTCATTAGTATATTCTCAATATTATCAAAAACATTCTAATTCTAAATAATCTTGAATATGTATAGTCATGATCATTAGTATTCAGGGTTTCAAGGAAGTCTTCTTTTACTCATGCATATTCTTGTTTGATCTAGTTAGTTAAATAATCAACCAAGATAAGAGACATAATATGCATAAACCCTTGATTACTAACCAATCATACCAAGTATACTTAAACAAGGTAAGATTCTAACATGACATAGGAAAACATACCTGGATTAGTATACCTGCTTAGTTATGTACAACATACCTAAACAATCTCTTCAATGATTTAGATATCATGAGATAGAACCTGCATGTCTCGTAGGTTAAACATAATATAACAAAGTCATACATACCTCGTGAGTCTTTGTCTTCATGTTGTCATGGTCATGGAACTTGATTTGTCTTTGTAATGTACCTGAACCTCCTTAAGTCATACCTGTCGAGACTTTTTGTAGTCTTCTTATGTAAGGCCTCAGCCTCAACTCCCCCTGAAACTTGATATGGAGCTTGATTAGGGTTTGCTAAAGAAACCCTAAGAATTCAATATTTGACTTTCATACCTCTGAATGGATGGAAGAATGTGTCTTGCTGAGTTGATCAACCTAGCATTCTTCAATTTTGAAATCTCCAAAATTTGACCCCTCAAAATTGCCTTCGAAACTTCTAGATCTTCTGGACAGGAACCCGAACTAGGGTTTGATGAAGCCCACCCTTTTGTCCAATCAAAAGGTTCGATCCAAGGCTCTAAAATCTTATTTTTCTGAGGATCTTCCAGCCATGGTTACAGACTTCAAAAAATTCCAACTTTCTCCGAAACCCTAAATTCCGGAAGCCATGAATAAAGGTGCTAAAAATAATTCTGTTTTGACAGAAATATGCACCTGATTGCTTCTGCTATAACTCTGAAATTTTTGCTCCACAGGGTCTGAAAACTTTTTCTACAGTAGCCTGACCAGTCATCTTTCCATCCTGACAGGTCTGACCTCAATTGGATTTTCTGAGAATGATTTATGCCAAGTGTCGCAACGTGACCTGTTTATGGGGTAAAACAGGAGAGCGAACTTGTACGGCGTGCCATGTGTCACTGTTTGATCTTCGTCCTCTAAAAAATTTTCCTAAGATAGCTTGCCCTGTTATCTTTCCATCCTGACAGGTCTGACCTCAATTGGACTCTCTGAGAGAGATTTATTCCAAGTGTCGCAACGTGACCTGTTTATAGGATAAAACAGTAGAGCGAACTTGTACGGCATGCCACGTGTCATTGGTTCACCTTCGGCCTCTAAAAAAGTTTCCTGAGATAGTACAGTCTGTGTACTACCTGTCACTTTTTACGAAATTTCATTTGGAGCTTCCTAGCCCAAGTTATGACCTTTTTTCCAAGGTCACCTGATTTTGACTGAGATCTGGAAGAGGCAGAAACCCTAACTTGTACTGATCATAACTCATAAAGTACAACGAATATGAGGGTTCCCTTTGGACACAAGGTACCTGGGGATGTTATATTCGACCTGTAAAATTTTCAGACTCTGAACCGTCGCATAAATGGATTTATAGCGAAAGTTCCACGACGACTGGTTTTTGCTATGTAAAACCCTAACCTTCAAATTGTCGGAAGTAAAGCAAGTGTCGTAAGTGCCATACCTTGTCTTCCTTCGGGTTAGCTCTGATACCATGTTAAAATTCAATATGCTAAGACAGAAAATAGAAGCATTACATTATATTTCACAATAATAGCATATACAGGATCACTGAAGAAACAACAAGCATAGCATAAACACAAGAGACACAGATTTATCTTGGGAAACCCTCATGGGGTAGAAAACCCAGCAAAGCTTTCCTCAATAAGATGATAAACCAAAATACAAGATGTGCTCCCTCCTTCTAATCCTCCTTAGCAAATATCCCAGACAAGTGCTCCTCTTTTCAAGTGTGTGAGTGCATCAAATGAGGAACACACCTCCTCTATTTATACACTACTTTGACATATATTTTACACAAGAACATGTAGGCTCGTATTTAACCATTAGGTTAAATACCCTATTATAACTGACTAGGCCGACCCCCACATGGTGGGTCTAATAACCCTAGTAGCTACAACTCCTCGGAGGAATAAACATCTCCGGATACATAATAGAATCACCTCGGAGGGATGGAACATCTCCGGAATAAATAATGTACAAATATAATATTCTTAGAAGTTACAATATTCAACAAGATTGTAGATTTCTAACAACATGATTGTTGGCCTCTGAACTTCGAACTACCTTTATGCCCAAAATTCTCCTAACATGAGCTAGACAATGTGATTTTAACAAAGCAAGAAACAATTGAAATTTTGTTGCATCGGTTTTGGATTCAAAAAAATATTTGATTATCTTGTTACAATGGAAATCAATAATGCGTTTGGGCATCTTATCTTCAACTCCTGAAAATGAACTTTCATCCACATGAATACATCTGGGAGTTCTTTGTTGTCCGGTTGATAGTCGAGGCAAGGGAGTCAGCAAGGAAGTACGAGTCTCGTCAACGGTTTGTTGTGGCCCTTCGTTCACAAATTGGTCCTGCAATGGAGTGTGTTCGCCAGATGGGTGCTCTTATTGGGGTGGTTTCTAGTTAACAACTTGTTCAACATCCATCCCTTCATACTCGACATCAGGCAAGATTTGATTGACTTCAACCACTTCGTCATTGCTTGTTGATGGATCTAAGGCACTAAGGTTTTGCATGTACAACCTAGCATTTTCTCTTATCTCATGGGTCTTTTCAGGGGGCGGTTGTGTCCTTCTAGACTTTCTTTTATTATTACCTCTGTTGCCCATATTTAATGCATTTTTTTGGAAAAACGAAAACATGACCCCTGCAAGAATGAACAACAAACAAGATATTAAAACTCGATGTGCATGATTATTAAAGCTTGATGTAGCAATTGATTATGTACAACAACATCTAGTGAGAATGTTTTCATATAATCTTAAAAGCCATTGGG